>JAUZST010012703.1:0-11322 GCA_034779995.1 Parotocinclus haroldoi
GTGTGTGTGTGTGTGTGTGTGTGTGTGTGTGTGTGTGTGTGTGTGTGTGTGTGTGTGTGTGTGTGTGTGTGTCTTAGGGCTCTTACTCATAAAATGAAAGAAGCCATTTTTAGCACTTCAGCAGGCCCTTAAAAAGCAGGTGTGAAAGTTGTGTGTGCGCCTGAGACCACCATGACTTTCACATGTGCTGAAAATTTTAAAGCATGTCACACGTTACATTAGAAGATCTGCTGTAGCCACGGCTCCATGGCTGCTCTCAGAGTTTCTCACTGAGTTTAACTGCATTTCTCTGAGATTTACGGGAAATTTTCAGAATCATTTTATTCTGATCTGAAGGTTAAGGCATGGTGTAAAGTCTAACAGAGAAAAGAACATGTGGATTTTTAGTGCTACAGTTTTCAAAATAGATGTACGCTTCCCCTTTGAAACAAAGGCTGAAAGATATATAAGCATAAAAGGTAACTGTAACTGATTGAAATGTGCAGCACAGCCCTGAATGAATCAGTAATAATCCATGCTTTCCATTGCTCCCGTTATTGGTTATGTACGATCTGAGTTTTGTCCTGTTCGCTTACCACTAATACTAATGAAGTCTCTCTACCACAGTACATTATGGAAAGTTTCTTCAACTACTTTCATATTTTAGCTGACAGGGGTTTTAGCATGTAAGTGGATTCATGTCTATGGATTCAGCAGAAGCATCTTGGAAGCAGCTAAGCCACCTGATCTGACACCTACATTTAAGAGCTGAAAGAGAAACTGATATTTACATGATGTGTAAGCAGCACAGGGACTCCTGCCTTTCTGAAGAATTAAAGCATCTCCAGAGTTGCTTACAATAACAGCATCTATGCACACAATCACCGGATTTGGATTAGATTGTTCTGAGCCTTTCATCTAAGCTTTGGAAGAAAGCCTTTATTTAGTTACAGCGTTTAAGTAAAACTAGTGAAACAGAGACACTGGTTTGCCTGTGGGCTCCACGAAATCCTGTTTTTAGCAATGCACACTAGGGCTGGCTCGATACCATTTTTTAATGCCCGATACCGACATTGATACTGCATATTGATATCTGGCCATACCGATATCAGACAGACACGCTGCTACCGCCTATTAAAACACTGGCGTTGCGTACGTTACACTCGCCTGTTTTACTTTTATCAGCCTTGAGTTTAGAATAACTCCACACAGCTGACATGATGGCCGCGCTGCTAGCTACTGCTAGCTAACAGTTTTATCTCGAGCTCCACGTATTGCTCACGTGACACATCTCTGTTTACTTTGTGTCGTCCATATTGTAGTAAAGCGTGATAGGAACGATATTTCTTATTAAACTGATTAAACTCTTTTTTCCCCCCTTCCCATCTACGATCCAGTAATTTTGCCACATATCGGGCTGATAACGATACAGAACATCGGATGGGTTCTAACATTTACTACAACTTTCTTAAACACAATGGATTTGAACAAACAACAGAAAAAGCACATATTTATTAAAAATAGATATAAATTCTCTCTTTTATTATATCATATTTTATTTATTCTGTAATTCTGTTGTACTTAAAATTGTATTATTATTACCTTAAAATATTATTATAAATTATATAGTCTTATATAGTTTTTTTTGTTATTTTTTTTACATTTGGCATCTAAGCTGCCCAGAGAGGTTGGGTACATTTTTAAGTCTTGGTCTTCTTATTTGTAAGAGTTATTTGTGTGTGTGTGTGTGTGTGTGTGTGCCTGTCCTAAGTACTGTAACTATCTGTATATTCTCATCTTCTGTGTCTATCACTGTATTTATGGCTTCTATCAACCAAAAATATCAGGCCTATCATCCTATTCTTTTAAGAGTAACGGCTTTCTCATATGCAGAGTCATAATTATTGTAGTTAAAAATTACAAAAAGATTAGCATGTGTATAAAGGTTCAGGCTTCCACTCATGTTTTTAGGGATATATCATTTACATATCATTTTCACGCAAATTTCTTAGGAAAATACCCTTTCTATTAACATTACAGTAGTATAAAAAGACCTTTTGACTATGGTAATGGCCTTTCAGTCAATGGCATGTATTACAGAACATGACCGGGTCATTATGGGGTACCGAAATGTTTACCTGTATGGGGTACCTATTGTTTTGTTCTTACTTGTTATTAGGAACAACTAATATCCATAACTGTAGCTTTTAGTTTTAAAAGCAAACATACTATTTAAAAAAGAACAACTGGAAACATTGTACATGAGGACTCCAGAAAAAGTGCTAAAAATACACAGAAGTTGTACAAAATGCTGAGTAATTGTTTCATTTCACTATCAAATCTCGTCAAATCTTTGTCCTTGTCAGACTCTGAGGCTCTGAGGTCTATCCCTGAAATCACGAATAAGTGTGTGTTGGACTGGGTGCCAGTATGAATGATAAATGTGCCTGGAGACCCCAGTCACAGAGCCAGGGGAAGGTCCCCCTACCCCTAACTGGCCTGTCTTCCTCAGACACGTCCAATCGTATCCCTGTGGTGTTAGCCTAGCATTCAGCCTGCTACAGCACATGAAGCTGAATTATATGTGTAATCAAACTTGTAGGTGGTGAAATTTATGTTTTGTATGTTTTTAACACTGGTTTTTGTGGTTTTGGGTTGATATACAGTCTGGGTTGTGCAATTACTCCAAGAATCACAGAGGAAGCAATTGGGTAATTGGTTGGTACCAAAAGTCCATTCTGGTACCAGGTTTTCATATATAATTACAATCAAAGCACGCAGTTAATTGTCCCTTGATTGGTTTTCTTAATCACATGGTGCCAGTCAGAGTGTTTTTGGTTTAGAGTCACATTACATTTGTGACTGGAGTCACCGGACAACCCAAGCTGAATAAGTCAACAACTCAGAAGGTTGTACTACGTGAAAAAAAAAAAAACATAGCAAAATAGTTTTTATTATACCAGAGTTCTGCTTTACTTCTAATTACGGTGGTGTTGGTGTTGGTGTTATTTGGAGACTTCTGTGAGCACAGGCAGAGCTGCACCATGGACAGAGCAAAAGTCCTTCACAGGGTTCCATAAACACACCACTAGACCTCAAATCTCTATCAGACCCTATCAGGAACTACCAGGAACAGTTCTCACCAGAAAGCCACTGATAATTAACCATATAGATAAACACTCAAACATCCACTCTATTAGGATGTCTATAACACATACAGCAAAGATTAAACAATATTTTGAAAGCAGGAAATCTTAAACTTTACTTAATCTAATCAGCAAGTGACTCGCTCTGTTTACGGTGAATGATCAAAGTTTTCTGTTCAGGGGTCACAGAGGAGAAAGAGACCCAGCCTTTATTAAGCATTTTAATGATAGGTACGGGGTTCTTTGAGGATAACACACTGTGTGTACACCTTGAGACGCTCAGGACCGTGTTATAAGAGCTCCATTGTTGGCGTTTAATACGTATCCGGAGCCCCGTGAGTTAATGGAGTCAGGTTATTTCTCTATTAATTCACCATCGCCTTATTGAACCTGGCGCCACCCTTGAGCCTTCAGTCACCGAAATTACAGGCCTGATACCAAAAACAGGAAATGGCTTTTCATGTTGCCTTTAATCATTCACAAAGGGAATGACTGCACTTACAGCGTCTCGAGACTGCGAAGGCCCTCGAAGCAGTTCTCTCCCAGAGTCTGGATTAGGTTGTTGTGAAGATGCCTGAACAAAAACAGTCATTAAGTGTGAAGAAAGTATCAAAAGTTCTGCCGATTATAATATTTAAAAGCCTACAAAGCCCATTTATATAAACTTATATAAATCACGGAGAGTGGACGAGACACGGTCAAGTTTAAACAGCTGATGACTGATCCAAAACTATCATTCTGTACTGTTGATATGTTCTTAGTGCTGAATCAGGAAATCCAATAGCAGCAGATATACAAATCAACAATGCTCTATCCGCTAGTGCTCTGCATTCAAGCACTTCTACTGTGGTCAGATTAATTGGGACTGTGTTGGCACAGTAGCTGAAGCACCAGTATACTGACCACAAGATTGAGACAAGGTTTACATCCCAGTGCTGCCCTTCAGACACACCTTAACTCACACCTGCATAGAGTGTAGTGTCTACAGCTGTATCATTTGGAAGTGGCTCTGGATAAGGGGGTTGGCTAAATGTACACGTAACTGGCTCAGCTCAATAATAAGTGTTCTTTTAGATCCAAAATGGTGATTAATTACCATAAGTACTCTGACCTACAAGTGTTTGTTTTCTCACTCTTAACAAACTATAAATTTGCACTGAGTTACCTGCAAAAACTAGCCACTTGGCTATAATCTGTCATAGGAGTTAGCTGAAGTGACTTGACTAAAAAGGCTCTTCTGTGAGCCTTCAAAATTCACATTAATACGAGCCCGTGTTTTTAAAGAACATCTTCCGTCATTTTTGAACGAGTTACTAAGGTGAATTAATTACTTTGGGTCAATTCCATCCACTGAGTCGATCCTTTGCTAATAATGAGCTTCATAATTACACCAATGGACTGGAGCCAACACTGAATCTGGATGAGCAATCAGCAAGGAGGCATTAAGGGGGACTGTTTTCCCTGTCATTGGCTAATAGCCAGAGAACTAACTGAATCTTCTTGTTTTTTTTCCTTTCTCATTCAGTGAATAAGTCTTAAAATCAGTGAGTCTTTTCGTCATGGGAAAGTTTTGCTATTCTCTCATTCAGGGAATCAGTATTTGAATCGGTGAGTGCATATACACTCACTGGCAAAAAAACAAAAAAACAAATCACCCATTGCATTGATGCAAAACTCGGTGCGCAGTTACGTCTCAGGAAGATATGTATAGAATTATAGTTGTGGCCTGATTAGACACTGGGTCTTGCCACAAGAGGGTGTAAAATTGCTTTTTTCCACTGGTTTTATGTGGGGCAGAGATGGGTAACAGTCAGGCAGTGAAGGTACTGTAGTATTAGATGGCTGTTCCAATACTGGTTTTGTTTATTAGTATCATTCAACATCACTATTTTCATCAGTGGCCATTTCAGCCACACACACACACACACACACACACACACACATGCATTTAATAAATCAGTTAACCTAACATACACATCTTTGGGCCGTGGGAGGAAACCGGAGTACCCGGAGTAAACCCAGGACATGCAGTCTCCAAGCAGAAAGGACCCAGGCCACTCCACTCTGGGATTGAACCCAGGACCTTCTTGCTGTGAGGGGCAGTGCTACCCCCTTCCCAGTAATAGCAAAGTCCTAAAGACTCACTTATACGTCACTTTGTACACAAAGAATAAATGTTCTAAATAGTTTATGAATTGAGAGTTGAGAAGCTTTTAGATTACTGGATCATTTCGAGCAGAAAGTATAACGATGCAGAGTGTACATACAGCACGACGAGGTTGGAGAGATTCCTGAAGGCGTAGTCGGGGATGTGTGTGATACGATTGAGAGCGAGTGTCATGGCCTGCAGAGTTGAAAGGTCACTGAGTGCTCTCACTGGGATCTCAGTCAGAGCATTATCGTCTAGCCACAGGTGCCGCAGTGAGCGCATGCCCGAAAATGTCTGAGCAGGAATGTCAGTGATGAGGTTTGCATCCAGACGTCTAAAACACAACACAGAAGAGCAAAAAGTAAAAAAAAAAGTAAAAAAAGAAACAATACAGAAGTGCAAACACACAGTGCTGTGGATAGCCAACCACTCCACGATGATCAAATTTCAGATATGCACAAATCTGGAAAACTACAAAAGCATTTATTTATTAATAAAGCCTACAAATATATTGAGAAAGGTTATTGGTTACGGAATTGGCCTGGTGGGAAGCTTGTACTGTACTTGTATGTGATACGATACTATGTGTCTAGTCAAACCAAGAGAAATACGAATTTTTAATAACTCCCCTCAAATAAAAAAAAAAACATAGTGATGAGCACTACTTGTTCCTGCTTTGCTACATTGTTACTCAGGTGCTGTGCGAAATCATACTTTGGTACTGTTCCGGTACCAGTTCTAGCACCACACACTTAGACGTTCCTCCACCTAAGCATCCTTCTACTGGTTTTCATCAACAGAGCCCAGTCCCACCAGAGTGCAGTAACTCCCTCCATCATTTAGTTATTAGGAAACGATGTGTTGACGTGACGTGGTGATGTGACGATAACTTACAGCTGTGGACTCAGTATCTCAAATCTATTTCGTTATTGAATTCAAAACATTATTTAATGCAGGCCATGCAAGGAGGTCGGGTCCCTTGTTGGGTCTTGGTCCTCCCAAGGTTTCGTCCTTCTATATTCAGGGTTCAGAGTTTTTCCTTTCCACTGTCATCCTGGGCTTGCTCAATTTGGGATTGTCCTTTTAAAATAATATAATATTATAAAGCTGCTTTGAGACAATGCTCCATTGAAAATGATGAGTAAAACCTCTGAGCATTTCTCTGACTTAGGTTTAAATTCACTTGAGCCTGGAACGCTTGATGCTACAATAGAGCAAGCGGTTAGCACTGTCACCTCACAGCTCCACAGATCCCCGGTTCGATTCTCGTTCTGGACTCTGAATGGGCATGTTCCCCCTGTTTCCATGTGGGTTTTCGCGGGGCACTCCGGTCTCCTCCCACATTTCAAATACATGCTGGTCTCTCTAAACTGAGTGTGTATTTGTTTTCTGATGAATTGGCTACAGGTTTACCCTGGTTCCCCTTGACCCTGAATTTGAGAAAATGTGTATAGACGATAAATATAATAATGAATAAGAATAACAAAGGTATTCACATTTTGGCCTTATTGGGACATTTTGGTGGTCCCCAAGGGGCAAGCTGCTTCTTTATCACAGAATCTTACTTTTCAACAATCAAAAGAATAAAAAAAAACACAAAAAGTTACAGAGGTTAAGGTTATGTGTAGAATTAATTAGTTCCAGTAATCATTATGTCAATGGAAAGTCCCCAGCAGAATACACAAACAAGTGTGTGTGTGTGTGTGTGTGTGAGAGAGAGAGAGAGAGAGAGAGAGAGCAACAGCGAGAGGTGGCTAATGGCATTAGATGCATAAAAATTTTACATTTACCTATTGACATACCATTTAAATTACACCACCTAGATAAAATCTCCATTTTTTAAATTGCCAGTTTTGTTTTTTAAGAGCAGATGACATGTTCAGATGCAACTTTTTGTTCGCCACTAAGTGTAATTATTCTGTAACGAAACACTGAGGAGCAGATTCAAAATTGGGGCAAAACAAATGAAGGAAAAAAGAAAAGAAAAGAAAAAAGAAAAGAAAAGAAAAGAAAAGTGCTTGCATAGACTAAACAAGTTGTATGATATTGACCAATTGTGGCTACGTCGTGTGTTTGCCGGTCTGGGGTGGATCACTCATGGATGAATCACAACAGAACTGTGAGCAGGAAATGTCGGCTGGGTTTAAACGTACTTGTTTCGTAACTTCGGTTCTGAACTGCGTCCTGCAGACGCGCCGCTGTTCAAACAGCACAACACGCTAACAATTCGCTATTGTTCACGTCTAAAAATCTCTTTGAAGCCACCACTCCCTTCATAGGGTCAATTATGCAATTGTCTGAAGTCATTTATCTGCAGCGGAGTCAATCGTATAATTAACCCAATTAATCCTGATTGCCCCGTCTAGCCGGGTTTTGCACCGCCGCGCTGGTTTTAGGCGCGTGTGATTTATTCGTGTGCGTCTTTGCTAAAGCTGCGGTTAGCGCTCGAGCTCGGGCTTGTTGAACAGGAGTTATGGCTTGCCATGGGCTCTGACTTCCTTCACCTGCCTCCATTTCAGATCTTGTGTGAGTGACCTTAGTAATTTAGGAATACTCATGAAGGATGCTGGGAAATCTGTGTGATCTGTAATAATGAGCTGAACCACATGAAAGTCTTTCAGAAAGCCTTAATTCCACGACACTTAGACCATGATTTGAGAAGTTGTGCATGCAAACTTGATAACACCAGTAAAATGTACGCGTTGATTTACTGTGCACCCGAGGATTTTGCCTTAATAAATACACACTGAGGAGCGATTCCTTCTCCTCAGGATGCCTTATCAATACAAACAGACCCATTTATCTACTTAGGTATTTCATAAAGCCTACAAGTATTTTGAAAGTGCTTATTAAATGTGTTAGGTATTGGTGTTGTGAGTAATTTTCACCATGCAGTTATTGTGAGAAAAGAAAACGCTTAGAAATCAGTGACAGGACAGTTTTTAAACATCAGAAGCCGAAATAATGAAGAACAACGGCATATATCTGAACTTTAAAGTTTTAACATACTTAATTTTTCCTGCTGTATTTTTAATGTGTCATAAAGATCAGTTTCTTTTCTCTTCTATAGTAACTTTTGTTAACTGTTTCTCTTTGTGTGCATTTTTTCCTTCTTTCGTTCCCTTTGCCTTCTTGTTTCTTTTTGTCTATTTCTGTATTTTCATTTCCCACTGATGTATGTTTTCTATCATTTTCTCATTTTCCATGACATGTTTTGGATGTTCTCATTTCTTCTGATGTATTGCTTGATTTCATTTCTTTTCTTAAACACTTATTTTCTGCTTTTGTTGACTTTTTAGCTTGTACACTTTCTTCTTTTTTCTTCATGTCCTTACCGTTTATCTTGTCTCTGATCTTTTCTCCTCCAGGCGTTCTTCTTTTCAATGGCTCATCTTATTGTCTATTCTGTTCTTAACGTTTTATGCTTTTCTTTTATCTGCTTCTGTCTTGTCTCCTGTCATGTGATCTCCTTTTCCTTTTTTGTTTTTTTTTTTCTTCTTGTTTCTATTATCTTTTATTTCGGTTTAGGTTTGAGCTTCTCTTGTTTCTTCGCCTTTCAGTTCCCATTCTATTTTCTTTCTTCCTCATTTATTTTCCCACTTTTTTCTATTAATCTCTGTTTTCCGCTCTTCTTTTATCCACTTTTCCACTGCTGAGTTCTCCTGTTTCAGACATTCCACTTCTGGAGTCCTATTTTGATTTTATAGGTGTCATATATTCCTTATTCTCTTATCCTTTGCCATTTGGTCTAGTCCTCTACCTTCTTCTCGTTACTTCTCTTCATCTTTCATCTTTCCATATGCTGCTCTATTCTCCTCTCATTTTTCCTTTTGTCATCAAATATTCTCTTCATTTTACTTGCTGCTTCATTTCTCCCCTTTGCACTTTTCTTTTCCTCCTCCAGGCCGTGTTTTCATGGCCTTGATGCATCCTGGGTGCGGATGTATGTCCTCCCTGACATGTCGACACATTAAGCCTTTGATCTAATGGATTTTGCCCTCTGGATTTCAGGGCGAGCCGTGATGTATGACTGTGAAGTCAGCCGCGAGCACTTCCTCCACATTCTTCCCCCTTTACTGACCTTTCACATTTGTTCATTCATCTCCTCCCCATCCCTCATTCATTCATTCATCCCTCGCTCCTGCTCCAGCTGTATTAGACTCTGAGCTAAAAGTCTCAGCATACTGCTAAAAACCTGGACTCTCTGACAGTTCTATTATCCTACACTAACTAGTAGTGAACCATAGTTCACTACTATGGGAGAAATCTTTAGCCTGTACAGTATCTGTATCTAGAATTCTTAGCAGCACCTCCCATCTCAGGGCCCTATTCACATTTTAGGGCATTATCGTTACTAGCAACTCTGTCTTATGTTATCTTTTTATCTTAACTTAATTTTTTTTTTCATTTTCCCTTCTTTCTTTTCCCTCAGTTTCAGATAATTACTTCTCTTTGGTTAAGCTTTTTCTCTTAGTATAAGTTAGTTAGCTTCTCTCAGGTTTAGCTATTTAGCCTTCCTTAGTCTGAGCTAGTTAGCTCCTCTTAGATTAAGCATTTTTTCTTAGGATAAGTTAGTTAGCTTCTCTCATGTTAAGCTACTTTTCGTCTCTTAGGTTGAGCTAGTTTGCTTCTCTCAGGATGACCTAATTAGGCTTCAGGTATTTCACTTATCTTATGTTAGTTAGCTTCCATCACATTGAGCTAGTTAGCTTCTCTCAGGTTGAGCTGTTTAGCCTGCTTTAGCCTAAGTTATTTAGCGTTTCTCAGGTTAAGCTTTTTCTCTTAGGATAGGTTATTTAGCTTCTAGCACATTAAGCTATTTAGCTTCTCTCAGGCTTCAGGTATTTAGCTTCTCTAATGTTAAGCTTTTTCTCTTAGGATTAGTTAGTTGGCTTTCATCACATTAAGCTATTTAGCTTCTCTCAGGTTGAGCTAGGTAGCTTCTTTCTGGACGAGCACTTAGCTATTAGAAGCTGATATTGTTGTAATATCACGTTTAAAATTGTGCATCACCAACCCCTACCCAGGCCTGGTTCTGGGCTCTAGGCTCTGCACCCATTAATGACCCCTACGAGGTTACAGTGTGGGAATAAAACATTGGGCTATAAAAAGTCTGCAAAAATCATGGAAAAATGACCATAGGCTTTTATCATGGTACACTGTGATACCAAAATATCATCCCACCCCTGCTGTAAAAAGTCTGTAAGTCCACTAGAGCGAATGCAGAGCTATGTCTGGATCAGGCGCATCATTCAAATGGAAAATTCCCAGTTGGTGGTAAGGGAATTAAAATGGTACGCCTTGCCTCTAACGCAAACATCCTCACGCAGGTGGGAGGAAATGAGCGAACGGATATTTATGCTGAATTATTCATCTGAGAAGAAGGAAACAAAGCGCGCAGTGCCGGATGAGGCTGACTGCTTTCACCGAGCTGCAGTAAGTTAGAAGGGTCGTGGGCCAGATGAGGCAGTTCTGCCCCCTTCATGGGGAACCGGTTAGAAAGAAGTTTCATTCTTATTAGGAAGGGAGTAGAGGAGAGAGAGACGAGAGGGAAAATTACATTGCTTTACGGATCATTGAGTCTCTTGCTGCTTGTTCTGAGTCTTCCTCATGGCTTCCAGATGAACGGTCCAATCTGAAATCAGCCTTCACATCACACGCTGAATCAGGGATGCTGCAATATGTTTGTCTTTTATGCAGGGGGAGGTTGTATAGCCAGGCACTGTGCCCTCAAAGAAGATGACCTCACAACGCTCTTGGCAGATACAATAAAGCTCTGAGGGCAATTTTAATTGACATGGGCTGGGGACTGGAGTCATTTCATGTTCCAGTGTTCCATTATACTGGTTTCAACCAGAGAAGGATGAGCTACCCAACTGAGCCTGAGATGTCTTGTTTTAGAGCCTTTTTGGGGGACATTTTCCTTTTCGCATCTGGCTTGCTCATGCAGGGGTCGAAAGTTACTTTGTTGGGCTTTTTTACCCATGTATTATGTATATATTTAAACTCTCTCTCTCTCTCTCTCTCTCTCTCTCTCTCTCTCTTTAT
>JAUZST010012704.1:0-11321 GCA_034779995.1 Parotocinclus haroldoi
TATATATATATATATATATATATATATATATATATACACCCAAACATAACATAAAGTTGCATTTTACTAATTTATTGAGCAATTATTTCCGTAAAACATTAGGCATTCATTTGCCTAAGGAAAAAACTGCACAAAGCAAGAGAACTGTTGTCAACCAAAAAATGTGCATAAAAGGATTATCTTCACAATTCACAGACTGTGCCTGAGTTTTGTATAAAGAAAAAAGTGCATATGAAGCTTTATAGATAAGTTTTTACTTCTGACTTTGCGCTGCAAAATTTTTAAATTTAAACAGGTACGCGAAAGCAGTAGGCGAGAGCATGTAGTGTGTCCGAATACAAAGTATGCGATTTCAGATGCAGCCTTTGTGTTTACTCCCTCCATTGCTGCTGTTCTATGAATTCCAGTGGGAAGCTGTGGCTGGAAGCACCGTTGGCTTCTGGGCCGTGTTGTTCTCTAGAATTGTGGTACTGTAGGTTTCTTAAATGAAAAAAAACCCCAACAAAATGGCAGTGCCTAGTCTATGGTTGTCTTTTGTCTAATTTATTGGTTCCCACTCCAGTCTGCTCCCGTTAACTTTTTTTATCCTGTACCATCCCAATCACGTGAGTACTAGTTAAGTTCAGTCCCATCCCGCAGGAATCACGTGACCCGTGGGATTCCTGAAAAAATGTCAGCCTCTACTACAGACAATACTCATAAGTTATGAGTTCAGTTTCGGTTTGAAGCATCAGTATTAAAATCCTGAATGAGATTGCTGATCTCTGTTGTTCATTGCACATTGCAATTGCATTCTTCATTTTAAACTTGCACTGTATTAATAAGATCTTTCCTCATGATGTTATTCTTTGTTTTAATGCGAAAATCCTTGTGATAAATCCCACGTCTCTGCTTTATTTTTTTCCATTTGTATATTTTCTGTCTTCCTCTTTATAAATATAAATCATATAAATCTGATCGTTACATTTGTGTATGTGTGTTTCTGAAGTGTGGAGGACAAACAGAGGGTAGCCAATATGACCTGCATCCCCAGATACATCCCTGAGATCACCATCGGTGCTCACGAGTTTGACAAAAGCTACTACTCCTACAAATCGGTATGTGCACTGTGAACACCTGCAGCATGGGAGGTCACCTCCATTAACTCCATTAACATTGTAGTGATGTGGCTCTAGCTAATATCTTCAGGGATAGTGGGTCAAGTGGAGCAAGAAACCCAGCAGTCCTTCAAAGTCCTTGAAAGTTAATTCGGGGAAGAAAACAATAAGGGACTAGGAGTTGTTATGATTTCATCAAGAACATATTATACTGTTAGATTAAATGATTAAACTTCAGACTGCAGCTGATTGCACTATAGATGTTGCATTTTAGATGAGCTTCTTGCATGCCATGAATTTTCATTTTCAGCTCATTCCTTAATACACCCAAATCTGTAATAAATCAGTTAATTAAGGTGTACAGTGACAAGGAGATTAAATATGACATAATCAGATCTAGTTAAGGCATTGTTAATTGTTTATTTGAACAAAAGAAGCTAAGCTGAAATAAAAGACAGGGCTAATTCATTGGACAACCTGTCAAAGTGACAAAGCAGAGAAATTCTTTGAACTGGCAGGAATCCTTAAGTAGTCAGCTCTTCTGATGAAACAACTCATAAATTGTTGTGCTTATTGAGCTTAATGTCACACAAAAATATACAACCCCAGGTATAAACGTAACAAGTAAAATGTGTTTGTTGCATTTACTTTGAACTTAAGTGCAGACAGCATGAATCCAAGATAAATTATGTTTTGTAGTTGTTTGTCAGATAGGAGGAAGCGGGATGATTTAATATTCTGATGAGTCAGATGTTCTTCTGCTTTACTGGCAAGTGTTACTTTTTGAATTAAGCATAACTATTTTTTTATTTGCCTTGTCCGTATGCATGTAAACACCCTTGCCTCTTTTGAGTCATAACTAGGAAAAACTACAATAATTCTATAGGATAGTTTAAATTATTGATCGTTTCAACTTTCTAGCAAAGCATTTCTACGTCCTAAATAACAATATGACTGCTTTATCTCAGTAGGGGCATTAGTACATATAAACTGCATTAAGATGGGGTTCTTATTCAGTATTGCTGCAAATGATTTGATATAGTTATCCCTACCAGTAAAACATTTGACCTTTAAGCTCGAGTGCTCAGAGAATCACTTTTTGATTGGTGCCTCTAGACTAGGAGTATAAATTACTATATTGGATGTTTCTGACTGACATTTAATTCAACGCTGGTATATGAAAGGCATGCAAATGCATTCAGTTATTTTTATTGCATTTCAAGCGAAGTAATTCACAGATAAAAAAAGATTATCATTATTGATAATGATAATATCATTATTATCATAGAAAAAATTATAATCATGTTATGGTACAAAAGCAGCATCCAGGAAAGGCTGAGCATGATGTGCAACAAATGCAAGGGTCCTTTTTTTTTTCTTTCTTTTTTCTCACTGTAGTCAGTATCATTATAGGATTTGAGGAATCAAATGGAATTTCAGTGCATAAAGGCCAAGGGTGCAAGCTTAAGCTGATTGGATGTCGCATTTTATCTCCCAGATGATACTGCAGGGAGTACTGCCGTTCAACAATAGCTGATAAAATCACATGGGCATTCCATTCACAAATGCAAAACATTACTGTGCCAAAAACTTCTCTTTTACTTTTCTGGGCTCAGAGGCATTTAGGGTGGATCATCGCACAGTGGGAACATGTGTTGTGGTCAGTTGAATCAGTATTACAATTATTTTTTTTGTAAAAAAAACAATTAACACTGTGCACTCTGGACCAAAGACAAAAAAGGACAATTAGCAGCAAGTTCAAAAGCCAGGGTCCAGGTCTGTCAGTGCCCTTGGCAAAGGTCATTTATACTTCTGAGATGGCAGGATTAATGCAGAAAAGTATGTGGTCTTTTCCAAGGATGACCATGCATGCAACAAGACGATGCAAAACCATATGCTACATACATTACAAATGTAAGGATACTAGACTGGCCTGCCTACAGGCCTGATGTGTCTCCTATAGAGATTGTGAATAAAGAAAACAAAACAAACCTTATGTACAATTGAAACAAAAATGCAGCAGCTTCTTATCAATGTTTAGCATCTCTAACCAAGTTGTATACTACCTAAAATATCCTATAAGAACCTTCTTATAGGATTGTGGGGAAGGCAAATTATACACTCTCTTTTGGTAAGACCCAATGTATAATCAGACCGCACGTGTAATAATCTACATATCTGCCTGACACATAACTGCAGGCCAAGCTTTACAGTATTTTTTCTATTTTTGTGCACAATGTGTCATTTTGAAGGCAGCTTATGTTGCTGTGAGATCTAAATGTACTTTTCTGCGTTAATGCTGCCATCATAGAAGAGTAATTACCTTTGACCCATACCCTGACCCTGGCCTTTGAACGTTTTGTGCATAACAGTCCGGATGGTCCATTTCATCTTTCTTACAAAGCACACCATTTATGGTTTTTTTTCCAAAATAAGGGCTATTATAGGGGTTATTAATATGGGTTACCTGTCCACAGTGCACTTTTTCAATTTGATGGTCAAGCCTAGGTGCCTCAGAGACCAGAGACCAATTGCCACCGCTTCTGGACATTAATATGACTTCTTTTATGCACAGTAAAGGTACAAGTGAATGTAACTCTGTATTGTAGTGCCTAATAATGCTTTTTTAAGTCTTTCCTAGTCCACTAGTTATATCAGCTGATTAAAGATGATTCTTGAATGAGCTCTGTCTGAGGGATTGGAAAACATGGGAGTAAAGCTTGGAACACTTGTGTGGCCTGAAATGCGGAAATGGATATTTTAAGAAATAAAATGAAGTTGCGCCCTTGGGTAATTTCTGCATGGGTGTTTAATGTTCAGTTAGCAAGTTATTTAATCCAAACTGATTCAGTAGTAGCTTCTCATTTGTTAAACAACGATGTGGGAAGACGCATCCAATTCATTATTTAAAAGTGGAAGGACAGTGGGGGAAACATTTTCATGACTGGAATGTGAATGTAGTCAGAAAAACATCTTGATTAGCGATCACATAAAAAACAGCAGTAGAACCAAGGGGCACCTTTAATAGTCAAAGTAAATAGCATTAGGAAGGAAATGTGTTAACACAATTTAAATTAACTGAAGCGGGAAAGAGCTTTTAAAGCAATTTGTTGGCAATGAAAAAAATTCACCTGTCAAGTTTCATGAAAATATAGTTTTAAAATAAAACTACAAGTTTTATTCAGTATGTGCATAAATATGTTCAGAATTAAAAGTTTATGCTCTTCAGACAGTAAACAAGTCGACAGTGTTTTTTTTTCTTTCTAAAATTCAGTTTGATGAATTTGCTTGGTCGTTTGTTTATTTATTTAATTACTTTTGACTGTAGTTTTTTCTTCAGGCATGTTGACAGTGTTCTTGCTGTTTTGGTGGTATCATGAGAACCCTTGTGTACAATTATGGAAGTATAGTATGCTGAGAACCTTTATGTAAGAGTATGGTATCATGAGAACTCGAACGTTGCATGCTATTATTAGTGTACGAAGCACGATGTTTCACAGTTTCCATATTTCAGATTTGTTACCTGTAAATTGTTGTGGATCTTATTAGCTTACCCTATCCTGTTGTCAGTAGTTTTATTTCTTAAATTTATGTGGAAGACTGAATGAAATAGCTGCAGTCATATTACTGCTAATGGGGATCCTAATAAAACAGTAAAATGCAGGGCAGGACAATAGGACTGCTTTTGCAGCTCACCAATAAACTCTCTTGGACGTCAGCAGTTTAAGAGCAGTTCTTCCCAAGCACGGAGTAATGCAGCACTCTGTCTAGATCAAACTGTCAGTGGGCTTCCACATTAAAAACCTTTTCCTCTTACCAGGTTGATCACTGTTGGTGAAAGCAGCCTGGGGAGGTCGTATGTCTTGACGGCACAGAGCACTCAGGACAAAATGATGGCTGCTGTGAACGTGTGCTCAGGCTCATAGGAAAAGGAGCTTATCTTCTTTTATTCCAAGTCTGCTGAGTCCACAATTGGAGTTTAATAGTCCGGCAAGCCATCTGCACTTATCGTTGTATTTCATTTTGGCCACATTCATTAGGTCATTTTCTAATCCGCTTGTTCCTAGTCAGGGAAAGTGGGTGTCTACCCATCAGGCTAGACAGGTTACCAGTCCATCACAGGGCACACATACTAATGGCACTGGAACACCAGTTAACCTAACAAGCATGTGTTTGGAATGTGGGAGAACCCACACAGACGTGGGGAGAACATGTTAACTCCGTGCTTAGCATTGGGATTGAGCAGGGGATTTCTGAGTTGTGAGGTGGCAGTACTAACTACTGCACCACCTTACCCCTCACTTTCTCCTCTGATGCAAATGAGAATCTCTTGATCTCTTGCCATTTTAAGTAGTGTTATTTTTAGTGTGGTATGAATCCTAGTAGATTTACATCTCACCAATAAGTGTGGAATTATCCGTTGCATATCTGAATGAAATTAAACTTTTATCCAAACAATACGGTTGACTATTTTAATTCAAATTCTGAATTTAAATAGAATAGTTGTCAGGTGGACATCTGTGCCTAAATAGCTTTGGAACCAGAATCTGAATGTATAATGTACGTTTGCACAGTTGTGCCATGACGGACAATTAATAGTGTGAGAAGACAAATGGTAGATATAATAAAACATAATTGGGAGGCTGAATGTGACAATATCAGTGTCCCAGTGTCCTAACTGTTAAGTGTAATGGAACATATCAATAGCAGAAATGTAGCAGAACTAGGATGGGTAATTGTGCCTCCTTGTTTAAGGAATGATTTAATTGTCTCTATATGACCTCTACTGATATCCAGTGACACCGAGTCTGTCAGGGTTATGTCATATTAAATAAACAAATTTACTATTTGCATTCATGCACATTTAATTCTATGTATTTTAAATACTGGGTCACTTGCAAGTACTGGCTCATATGTCAAAGTCAAATTAATTTTTATAGTTATTTATTTATATAGTGCTCAAATAATAAATACATTAACAAATAATAACAATTAAATTAATTAATGTAAAATGTAAAATGTAATGTTTGTTTCCGAGTCCTTGGAGTGACATCATCGTCTGATAACTGGATGATGGAAAGAGTTACTGGACACTGATGTGGCCTGGGCATGGTGGGACTGGTTTCTGTTGATGAAAAATCAGAGAACATTTATTTACATATTGGTTAGGAGCACATTGTTTATTAACAATCATTTATGCTAATATCTGATTCCATGGGCAGCATGAGACTCCGACAGCATTAACTATAGCAGCATAGCTAGACTAAAGTGGGAACTTTATTCCATAATTCGAGGGCCAACTATGAGAAAGCTTTTTCCCCTGCTTTGACTGTTTTATTCTAGGAACTTGAAAAGGTTCTGCATCTTGTGTTCACTCAGATAATGTTGGGCCAGTCTGTGTTAACTGCAGTAGCCTAGTGGTAAGGCAGTAAAGTAAAGTAAATGTGAAGCACTTCATATGTTACAATAAGTATTTTATACTCCATGCGAAATCCAAAAAATAAAGTGTTACAGTAGTCTAACCTCGTGGTTATAAATGCTTGAACCAGTTCCTCTGCATCTTGAAAAGAAAATATATTTTTCCTTGCTAAGTTTAGCAATATTACGCAACTGAAAGAAAGCAATTTGTTATTGCTAATGTGCACATCAAGTGAGAAACCTGAATCAAACGTTACACTTTTTTATTTTAATTAATTTTTTTACAGTTACCGAACAGCCATCTAAATTTAGGATTTTGGTCTTGGGTCCAACTAATAAAACCTCAGTTTTATCTGAGTTAAGTAAAAGGAAATTAACAATTCTTGACTACCAATTCTTGACTTCCTTAACACAATTCTCTATTTTACTGATTGCAAGACCATTCATTTTATCTGCTGATATGCACAGCTGTGTATCATCTGCATAGCAGTGAAAACTAACACCATGCTTACGAATAATTGAGCCTCAAGGTAGCATGTATGCGGAAAAGAATAGTGGGCCTAGCACAGACCACTGAGGGACACTGTACGGCACATTTGAAGGATACGTTTGCATGACTTGTGTATTCCACTGTTCAAATTTGTCTTAGCATAGCTGTTTTGTTTTTCTTCAGCTTCCAGGAAAGAAATATGCAGAAGGTTACAATGAAGATGCTGGAGACAAGTTGATCTGGCTCAAGTGAGAAGCTGATCTGAAGGAATGCAATCACTGTTGGAGAGAAATCTTTCCTTAATTCACCTGATTGCAGAAGAGATTCTGCAGCTCTGTACATTATTAAATAAATGCTGTGTGTTTAAAATGGTATTAGTCATTTAATTAAATTTCAGGAGTATGCATGGTGAGGTTTCAACAGACGGCTAAGAAAGGATTGGAATGAAACATGCCTTCCATGCTAAAACTCTTATAAAACTCTACATAAATGATGGCCCTGAAGATGTAAAAACTGCTTTCAGCTTATTTTGCTCCACCAAGACGGTGACTAATCACCCCAATTAAAAGTCACTTTTGAGAAGTATTACAGCGCATGCCTCAACTCATTAGCCACACTATACCAATCGGTTTTCATTTGCAACCTTAGTAGATGCTATCTATGGCTGATCTGTGGCTTTTATTTTGTTCTTGCTCCAAGCAAGAATACAGTTCCAGAAATAGCCCTGTGCCACAAGTGATTAATTTCTGTCTTTTGTGTACCAAAGAGGCTTCAGATTACCATAATCAACTCCTGATTGCAAGTGCTGATACTTTCCGTCTGCTAAAAGCAAAAGGAACATGCTGATTATTCATGAACCTCTCCAATTACGCATCAGAAGTAGAAAAGTTTGAGAAAGTTTAGTCCCCTTAGTACAGACAATCCCACATCTTTGAATGGGTGCGGAAGGATATCTGCCTCTGTGATGGTGTGAAAGAGCATCCAAGTTCTGTTACAAGTGATTGCAATAGTAGAATGGGAATCTGAGACAATGATACAAATGCTTTTCTTACTGAAGATGGAGCATTCTCTGTGATTACTTAAGTCTTGTTGAGTAGCTAGAATTCCAGGTGAACATCAAAGTGTGAATGTGAGAAGCTATTATTACTCTTCTGTTCAGTTCACACCAAATGACTTTGAAACATAAATGTTCACATTAAAAAAAAAATTAGATTTTCACGTTAGCTTTAAAAGTAGAACCAACATTTTTACTTGCTCTCTCACAGGTCTTGGTTGTTTTTTTTTTGTAAGCTTGTCTGTCTGATCGTGGAAAATCTACCAGGGCAGTCGTGCACAATTAAAGTGGAAAAGCACACTACAGGCTGATCAAACTTTGATGTAATGTTCTTAAAACAAGTCAAAATGAGACTCCGTATTGTGTGGCCTCCATGTGCCTGTATCACCTCCCTGCAGTGCCTGTGCATGCTCCTGATGAGCGGCTCTCCTCCCAGACCTGGACTAAAGCATTTGCCAACTCCTGGACAGTCTGTGGTGCGACGTGACATTGGTGGGTGGAGCGAGACATGATGTCCCAGATGTGCTCAATCGGATTCAGGTCTGGGGAACAGACGGGCCAGTCCATAGCTTCAATGTCTTCATCTTGCAGGAACTGCTGACACAATCCAGCAACATGAGGGTCTAGCATGGACCTGCATTAGAAGAAACCCAAGGGGTCTGAGGATTTGATCTGGGTACCTAATGGCAGTCAGGCTACCCCTGGCGAGCACATAGAGGGCTGTGCGGCCCTCCAAAGAAATGCCACCTCATACCATTACTGACCCACTGCCAAACTGGTCATACTGGAGGATGTTTCAGGCAGTAGATTGCTCTCCATGGCATCTCCAGGCTCTGTCACGTCTGTCACCTGTGCTCAGTGTGAACCTGCTTTCACCTGTGAAGAGCACAGGGTGCCAGTGACGAATTTGCCAATCCGGATGTTCTCTGACAAATGCCAAGTGTCCTGCATGGTGTTGGGCTGTGAGCACAACCCCCATTTGTGGACATCAGGCCTTCATACCATCCTCATAGAGTCAATTTCTAACTGATTGTGCAGACACATGCACATTTGTGGCCTGCTGGAGGTCATTTTGTAGGGCTCTGGCAGGCTCCTCCTGTTCTTGCACAAAGGTGGAGGTAGTGGTCCTGCTGCTGGGTTGTTGCCCTCCTACGACCTCCTCCATGTTTCCTGGTGTACTGGCCTGTCTCCTGGTAGCGCCTCCAGCCTCTGGACACTACGCTGACAGACACAGCAAACCTTCTTGCCACAGCTTGCATTGATTTGCCATCCTGGATGAGCTGCACTACCTGAACAACTTGTGTGGATTGTAGAGTCTGTCTCATGCTACCACAAGTGTGAAAGCACCACCAACATTCAGAAGAGACCAAGACATCAACCAGAAAGCATAGGTACTGAGAAGTGGTCTGTGGTTCCCACCGCCAGAACCACTCCTTTATTGAGTGTGTCTTGCTAATTACCAATAATTTCCACCTGTTGTCTATTCCATTTGAACAGCAGCAGGTGAAATTGATTGTCAATCAGTGTTGCTTCCTAAGTGGACAGTTTGATTTCAGAGAAGTTTGATTTACTTGGAGATACATTGTGTTGTTTAAGTGTTTCCTTTATTTTTTGAGCAATATATATATATATATAATCCACACACCCACACAAATCAATAAAAGTTTGGCAGCAAACTCCGAAAAGCAGTTAGTTGTGCTATTTGTAAAGCCGACCTTAGCTGGCAAGGAACCCCATCCTCCATGTTGCAGCGTCTGAAGAGAAACTCACTAAATTAATCTGTAAGATACATTCCAAACCTTACACTGGTAAATAGTGTTTAGTGTATATACCACTAGAAGTACACTCAACTAGTGTAGTGTGTGAAGTATCGAAGTCTGTGGCTTGGGAAGCAGCGCTAGTTGTGCTAGGGAACTAGTTAGCTAATATTTGGAACAATGAAAACACTTGTCCACAGAAAAATGTGTTTAGCTGAAAGCATATCTGATTCCAAAAAAGTTTGGGTTACATAAAAGTTAGAAATAATTATAACATATATGTAGTCTGCTTCTAGAAATGACACATAAACAAACATTGGTACTCCTTTGCAGTTTTCCACCTTGCTTTATTGGCCTGATCATTGCAGCCGTGCTGTCAAGATTCCCTTTAGGTTAGTTAGGGGAAGTTTAGTAGATTACTTGTACTTGTAGGCGTGGCATCAATTAGCTACACAAATCATTAACTCAATGGAAATACATATGTGTGTTTGCAAGTGCCCTGTGATTAATTGCTCTTGGCTGGGCCCTGTTTTACTGGTTTGGCCTCGGGTCCCCCCACAAGCCAAAATAAATGAATCAATTTAAATAATGATTAAACTTTATAAATGATTAAACTTTCTCCATTTTAACAATTATATTGAAATCACTTTATAAGAAAGGTGGCATGGTGGCACAAGCAGTTAGCTCTGCCTTGTGCAGTTTGCACATCCTACTGTTGTGGATTTACTCTGTTACTCCTATAGTCTGAAGACATGCATTAGGTCAATTGGTTACTCTTAATAGTCACCAGTGTGTGTCTCTGTGTCTGATCAGTTATGTTCACACTTGTCATGAATCACAAATAACGAGTTTGATTCATCGTCCCATGCCTGCCTTTTGTAGAGTTTTCATGTTGACTCACATAAGACAGAACCACACATTTTAATCATAATAAAATACAACCTAAAATAACTTGATAAAAAAATAAGAAAATAAGTTGATAATGGAATAATGGAATACTATATTTAATAAACGACCACTGGGTGGCACACTTCACACACCTCTCAAAAATGTTCAGAGTTCGTCTGCGTAATAAAAGTAAGTCTAGTAAAACAAAACTCAGTTTGCTGTTAATATTTTAGAATGGTGGTGAAACAAACTATGGCACATTAATGTTTCATTTGAAAAGGTGGAACACCTGCATAAATGTTGCTGGCCAGGTTCAGGCATGTGTGCACAACACATTAGGATCTGTATAAAATTGCAAAATCGCATTTGATATGGAAAATATATACCACTCAATCAAAGCGTGCATAATAGGGACAGTTGGAATAGACTGCCAAAGTTCTAGACTTACATCCCATAGTACAATGAGAATAAATAATAAAAATGGTATTATATGACATAACTAATGTTAGCAGTTTTATTGTTATTAAATACTAAGTTAGTAAAATAATTCCATTAACTGTTAATGGGATATTATACTGTCAAATACATAATTATACATAATTATGCATAAAGATCGG
>JAUZST010012705.1:0-11321 GCA_034779995.1 Parotocinclus haroldoi
GCGGATATGTCTGAGAGACACTGTGTTATTCGAGCAGAGATCGAGTGATCATCAGGTGGGAATGACAGGTATAGCTGTCCATCGTTTACCATCTTGGAACTGCACCTTGGAATAATGGTTGAAGGCTAGAAGTGCCCTGTTTTCTTTTACGTCAAGCCGATGGCACAAGGATGAACTTTAAGACAAAATGTGTGTGATGCTCTGGGAAATACTCTTCTGAGAAACCCGGAGTCTGGGTCATCAAACGGATATCAGTCTGTCTTGTGCCACCTACCTAAACACTGTTGCGGTCTAAATGTTCAGAATGTTATCATGAGTGCCTTGATCAGTTGTTCTCTGTTCCAGTCCTGATAAGTACTATATTAAATCCCTAGAATAATTAAACAATCCACTCATCAGTGTTGAAGCAGCCATAAAATTGAGCAATAGTGGTGGCTCACTTACCATGAGCTAATGCTTGGCATGTGTTCTCTCCCCACTGAACCTGTGAGCCATTAACAAGAAGTGATCCATTACCATCACTCAGTCACAGTCTTGACAAGACATTTGCACAGTGGTAAGACCACAAGTGCTGAAACTCACACTTTTTCCACAGAGAAAAAGCCGTGGCATTCATTCACTTCAATTTTCTTTTATTCTGAAAGCACTTTTGTCCACAGACACTGGTATGAAGCAGTTTAGAAGTGAAGAGTGTTGAGATAAGTACAGCTAAAATAGCAAATGAATGAAAGCTTGCTATGATGTGGAACACGTCCTCCTCTGAGTGATATTGAAATAGTGGGCTTTTGATTTGAAACCCGTCATGAAAGTATGATGTTGAAAATGTTACTGTACTGTACTGTGCAAAAGTCTCATGCCGCCATTAGAGTAGACATACTATTTTTTTAAGCAATGATATAATTATTTATATGTTTCTTTATTAGAACACAACTTGAAATACAACTTGTATTCAGTATTAAAACACGAAAACATCTGCAAAGCTTCAGTAGGCTACAGTGGCAAAAATGTAGCAATGAAAAATTATACTTAAGCAATAGAAACATCTGGCAGCTTCATTAAGATCAAGTTCAAGTACTATTCTACAGTCTCAAGAAGCTTGATTAGGAACAGTGTTTTGGAAGGGGAACAGGGCAAAGACTGGAATGAAGATTAGTGGGAAAGGGTATTATGGAGTGACCAATGCAAGTTTGAAATTCTTGGGTACAGTCGGTGACAATATGTTATGTATGAACATTATACCATTGTCAAAACCACAAATAGTGGCCTAAGACTTTTGCACAGTGATTTATATGAACATTTTGCCGATGTGCTTTATTTACAGACCTTAAAGAATGAAACTTGATCGACTTTCTTTCATTTGGCTAATGATTTATTTTAGTTTAGTTATGTGTTCTTGCACTGCTCTCTCCAGAGTTAGACATCTGGTTATCGGAGCATTCTGTAATATTTGTCTGTTAAGCAAACAAAAAAACAAAAAAAAAACAGAATAAAATCTGCCTCTGCCTCTAAAGGAGTTATTCCTTTATGTTCAGTTTGGTTTTATTCTGTTTACGCTCCAGTATTCCAGTGATCTACATTTACATGTATGCATTTGACAGACACTTTACTCCAGTGTGAATTATACATGAAATATGATACATCCCACACCATTCAGGGGTGAGGGGCCTTGCTCAGCAGCCACACAGTGCTGGGATTTTAGCCTTGAACTACTGAGTTATCAGTGCCCCTTTAAGTTCCCTTTTAAAATTAAGGTTGTTATGAACTCAGTACGATTGGGCATAACTTTCACATGATGAAACCTTACCGCTGAGCTCTGCTAAAGCTGTACCAGTTCAGCCATGATGCTATATAAGCTCTGAGAGTGGCAAAAGTACTGAAGCAGCTAGAGGCCACCAAACTGACTCACAAGATCAGTAAAATAACTGTCATTTGGGAGCTTCTTGATTCACACACACTTATGATCGGCATACGGAACAGCAATTATCAGCTAAAGTGATATACAGTCTGTGTTTGGCAAGCAGCAGGAAAATCTTGCCCAAATGAGAAATGCCAACTGCAAAGCTACCATTGATAGGAACAATTTTAAGACATTTTTCCAATCATAAAGAAATAATTTGTTGAGTTTTCTGTGAAAGAACTGGTGTGACGCATGTCAACACATTTGGGTTAAATTGTAATGCTTACTTTGTGTCTCAGTACGCTGGAACCTAACTGGCTTTTAGTGAGAGCTCAAGGTGGTTAGTAGATAATCACTGTACAGTACAATCACTGTAATCAGGTGACACATCATTCTAGTTTGCTGGCCTAAGACTACAGACAAGTCAAACAAGTCTGCTGCCTGTCAGTGAAAAGTGTTATTGGTTGTGAGTTGGACAGACCCACTTGCTCTCCTACAACTCTGTCTTCCCACTGTGTAGGGCTTATGCCCCCAGCAGCTTATGTCAAAGCAATGGGAAATTAACAGTGATGCTATGGATTCCATCTTACTCTGAAAGGTCAGACTTGTAATACAAAGTGGCCCAGCTGTCTATAAAGCCCAGTGTTTGAAATGCATTAGGTCATGCTGTCACAATGGGGCATTTATTGTCTAGCAGAGGCAGTAAGTAAGATAGTACTAGTACTTTGTTACTATACTTAAGTGTTTTTAGGTATCTGTACTTTACTAATTTCTAATAGGTGCAACTTACATCTAATGAAGTGCAAACTGGGCACAAATTACGCAAACATGTCCAATGACTACTGTGTACTGCGCCGGTGTAATCTTTCTTGGTTCTTATTGTGATTAATTATTTTATTATTTTTACACCCTGTCCCATATTTTCCACTTAATCATCCTTTTATATGGTGTTTGTGAGGCGACAGATGTGGCACCATGGGGGAGGATACATTGCTTTTTCCCCTTATTTTTTTATGGTCTGCTTGTATTTTAAGTTGAGATGAAAGACCCAAGTCATTAAAGTTCATACAGAAAATGTGCCATTGTTTTTGTGGGTGTGGCTTAGGTGATAGGGCACTGGTGAGCATGGCCCAGCACCTATATGTTGTCTGTCTACCATCTGGACAACCTCACCTGAATTGCAGTGCGTCAAGTATAAACCTAGACTTTGTGCTGCTTTGTCCAATGGAATTGTCTAATTAAAAAAGAATAAATACATGAAACAGATAAACTCATAGATTCATTTAAAAGCTAAACTACCAAGCCTGTTTTAAACATGCAGTGAGTGAAATCAAAAAGTATTAAGTTACAAAAATAATCTAACAAAGTACAGATACCTAAAAATAAAGCTTAAATACAATAACAAAGTACTTGTGCCTCCTGCCAGCCCAATGACAGACTGACGTCCTGTCCAGGACACGTCAATGGGATAGGCGCCAAACCCTGCGACTCCGACCAGGACGACCACTCCTAAGATTACATCTTAGCAGAGAAAATGTTTTCATGGGAGTATACCTTAACTTACTTAAAGTCCAGTCCATACATGGTTAATATAGGATTTTTGTACGTAGCTACATAAATCAAGGGTTTCCCACGAGTAAGAGATAAAACTGCAGTTTTTCATGTGATGGAGAAATCTCATGAACATCAGACAGAAGCTTAGTAAAGAAAATTGAGAATAAAGCTAATCAGTGCTGTTCATCAGTCCGATTCTCCCCCATATTAGGTCAAACACTGAGCTCCATGTCCCATCATCTCTGCAGCATATTGCAGCTAAACCCCTTGTACTCCTGGCAATGGTCCAGTCAGATAAATTACGATGACTTTTATCTAGATTCCATTGCAGGGGCATCTCATGAAGCTATTAATAGTTAGAAATTCCTTGACAATCCCATGACTATTTTTAGCTTTGTCACGTTGAACAAATAGAATACAGTCATAATTCATACTTGGTTCTTTCTTTATTTTATAATATATTAAGAGAAATGTCTAACATTTTCATTTTCTCCTTGCATAAAAATGTAAAGTGCATTAAAAACCCGAAAAACTCTCCTGTCCAACGACAGAGATAATGTTCAGAGATAATCTTCAATATAGTCCATTTTTAGTTACAGTACATCCCAAGAAATTCTCTCCACTATGCACTTAGTGGAAATGTAGTCAGAATGTTTACTTAGTCTAATTCAGTACAGTCATTTGGAAAAATGTAGGACATCTAGCTAAAACATTTTTGGTTTAAAGTAGCTTTTAGTTTAAAGAACAGAATACCCTTCATGATATTGATCTTTCACAGCTTCTGTAGCAGAGAGCTGTGTGTGTGTGTGTGTGTGTGTGTGTGTGTTAGCATGTGAAGTCCCGGGGCCGTATTCATAAGGATTCTTGTTGCAACTTAACGAAGTTCTAGTTCTAGTTTTCTAAGTTTGGAGTAGATCCTTGTAAAGGTTACCCATAAAAGTAAAGTAAAGTAAAGTTACCCATAAAACATCTAAATTAGTGAAAAACTGTTAGGAGGCTTAGGAGTTCTCTCAGAATAAATTCTTCAGACACTGAATAACAAGGAGATAATCAAACGCAACCGATTAGATCATAAAGGAATTATGTATGTTCTTGATATTGTTACAGATCAGATCAGTTCGTGCTACATCTCCTACCCAGTGCCATGTAATGATGAAAGCTACATACAAACCAGCTCCACCAGTTCTATATACTGCTCATAAAAATTAGGAGATATTCGATTGGGTTTCATTTCAGTATAGCAGTATAGATTAACCATGGCACAAATCAAATAACTAAATTGAGCAGAGCCATGTTTTCTTACCAGCATAGTAAATGAATAAAAAAGTTTCAATTCAATTCAATTTTATTTATATAGCGCCTTTTACAACGTAATATTATCTCAAAGCAGCTTTACAGTAATACAAGATTTTAACAGGCCAATCCCAAGTTGAGCAAGCCTAGGGCGACAGTGGAAAGGAAAAACGTGAAAAGGAACCAACAAGGGACCCATCCTCCTTAAATCATAGCAAGACTAGTTTAAAATAAATAACAAATTATTATTAAAATTTAAGTTAGTAATAGAAAAATTATAAAATAATCTAAATTATAAAACAAAATTGATTATATAATAAGTCCTTAAAGGGAGGTCCTTGAAGGCACATCATCTCCTACTGTCCAACCGATTGAGGGAGTTCCTGCACTCTGGTGGGACCTGCCTCCACTGTTGGAGACCATCAGAGTGATGCAGAGCCTGAAGAACATCTCAAAAAGTTGCAGTTCTGTGCAAAAGTCTTAGGTCACCATTAGAGTCAGTGTTTTAGCTATGGTGTAATGACCATATATAACATATTGTCTACGATTGGAACCCAAAATTTCGAACCTGCATTCATCACTTCATAATACTATTTTCCTCTGGTCTTTATTCCAGTCTTTGGGAGCTTTAGCAAAGCGTAGCCTTTTTGGCACCGGAGGAAGTTTTTCATGGTTCCTGTCATAGAATTGTGCCCACTTTTTTGGGACTGTAGAGACTGTGGGCGATTGTAATTCTTAGAATACCTTGTAAAGAGACTTTCTTTAACTCCTACTTCAACAAGACAACATATTTTTCTCATAGATACCCTGTGTGACATACATTTAGTATGCAGTGATTGATGCAGATATAAGTAAATAAATGAAAACTAAACAGGTCCTGGAATTAAGGCAGTTCCCATGGGAATAATTCCTCCCAAATTAGTCCCTAGAATTATTTGGTCTGAAAGTTTATGACTACTTAAACCTGTGGAAATACTTAACATAAATCAAAAAGGATAACAAAATCGTTTAGTTATATAGTTACTCAATCTAACCAGGCATTTCTGGTTCACTTTCTCAGCACTGCCAACTTAAGGTTATCTTTTTTCTCTTTTTTTAACTTGTGTTTTAGTATCGATTGCTAAATATTGCCTGTAGTGGATGGTTAAGATGGCCTATTGTAGGCTATATAATACCAGAGTTGGGGATAAAAACATCACAAGCTCACAAGACCAGCCCATGGGAAAATTCCTGAAATTCTCAATTACCATAAAGTTACGTAAATATTTTAGAGTGACGTATCAAGTAATTGCTTATTTTCTTTTATTCTGATTGACTGAAAAGTACAAACTAAAACTAACTGAGCTACTCTTAACTGGTTTCCATTTTGACGCTGTAGAGGAAGTACTTTATAAACCAGAAGTACGAGAGAGGACAGGATGTGACTGCACATTTCAGTCATTCTTGATGAAGATGATCTGTTTACGCCTGAGAAAATGATTAACGCTGGTGCCTAAGATAAAGTGTCTTCATCTGAGTTTCAGCCAAGAAATGTGCTCCAGGCAACTGCCTTCGAGCAAGACACTTAACCCCGGCCGCTTCAGCAGAAAACAACAATCCAACACAGTAATTTTCCACTGGATTATTTACGAAATTATTTGCTGTTGATGCTTAGGAGTTCTGTTGTTGCTCATCTGGCCCATAGAACTGCCAAGTACCTTATTTTCATTTTGGGAACCTATTTCATATCATTCAGTTTGTATAACGTAATGTTTGGGGGGGGGGTTGTTTTAATACAATTGTCTGTAATGGCTAACAGCCACAAACAGTATTTTTTCCCCAAAATAAGTTGCTCTCAATGCAGCTGTAATATGTAATTCCATTTGGAGAGTAAAAGCCTCTGTTGCTCAGGGTGATTCTCCCTTATCTGACCTCCTCTGTGACGAATGAATCGTGACTCTGGATGCCCGATCTCATAGCTTAGCACCTTTCCACTTTTATAGCTCACAGCACAGTGGCCTCCATTCATCAGCCATAGCTGCAAGGGTCATAAAGTGTAAGCATTTCAATTTACCTAAAGTGTTAGGAGTCTAGTCGAGTTGAGAACACGCCAGTATACTGGGGGCAGCTTGGGAACTGGGGACAAGTTGAAAATCAAAAGTGCCAAACATTTAATGAAGTTAATGTTAAGATTAAGTGTAAATGTAGCATTAATTTGATACAGTAGTCAATAGAAAGTCTCCAAAGTGTGTGTGTGTGTGTGTGCCATGCATGTGTCCCACTGAATATCCGTTTTTTGAATGGTGGAGACACCTTGGTGGTCGCCATGGAGAAAAGAGGATGTAAAGGTTAGGGTTAGGGGTAGGTGTAGCGTTATGTGGCTACAGTGATCATTATATCAATGGAAAGTCCCCACAGTGATAGAGAGACAAACTAACCACCCCCCCCCCCCCGTGTGCATGTGTGACTGTGTGTATGACTGTGTGTATGACTGTGTGTATGACTGTGTGTGTGACTGTGTGTGTGACTGTGTGTGTGACTGTGTGTGTGACTGAGTGACTGAGTGAATGAGTGACTGTGTGTGTGACTGTGTGTGTGACTGTGTGAGTGAATGAGTGAATGAGTGAATGAGTGAATGAGTGAGTGAGTGAGTGAGTGAGTGAGTGAGTGAGTGACTGAGTGAGTGAGTGAGTGAGTGAGTGAGTGAGTGAGTGAGTGAGTGAGTGAGTGAGTGACTGAGTGAGTGACTGAGTGAGTGAATGAAATGTATTTGTTGTGGCTCTCCACGTTGGTGCCATGAATTGAGCTTCTCCTGAGCTCATCCACCATCTGTTATATCAAAATGTACCAATGCTGTCTCTTCTGCTGTTTCAGCTGTAACCCCCTGCCCTCATCACACACATGCTCTGCAACAGCACATTTCTCTACGAGTGGGTAATGTGGCCTGTTGAGTTCTTTAATAAATAAGGACTTTTAGCTTCGTCTACATTTGTCTGTAGTTGTACAGCAGTGCTTCGGAAACCTGATTTGATTAGCTTGTGGATGTGCCATGTTCAGTAAAAGACATGCCATCTCTGATGAACTCTGGCCCTATTTGGACTTGGAAACGAATTTCACAGAGGCATGAGGCTGGAAAGGGATGCTAAAGGCCTAAAGGTCCCAAAGAGGCGAAAAAAGTTCAAATAACTTTAAAGTATAACTTGTTGTATATACTGGCAAAGGCAATGATCAAAAGATCACCTCAATTTTGAGCCATTAATGAATCAAAACTGTTTTACAGAAATGCGTAAATGATGTGCAAAACATAGGCACTATACACTAACTCCAAAACCTGATATAATACACATCCTGCCTTAGATCCTGGACAGTTTGAGGAAACCAATAAATGAATACGGTGCCAAGAAAGTTGTGCTCTATAAAAAAACCGCTTCAAATTTTTTTTACATCAAATTGATTTACATTTAGTCATTTAGCAGATTCTCTAATCCAGAGTGACTGGTTAAGATACTGCCTGATACATTCTTACAACTGATACAGTCCAAGCAATTAAGGACTCAAGGAAACAACAGAGGCAGCTTGGCAGAGGTGGGATCTGAGAGGTTGAATCTGGACCTTCTGGTTAACAGTCCAGTACCTTGTCCCAAACGTATTGAAATGGTGAGTCCAATAATAATCGGTACGCTGAAATAGCAATATAATATTTTTTTTTCCTCGAAAATAGTCTGCTAAAAAGACCAGTCAGCATAGCACTCATTTTTTAAATAACATGTGGTCTCCTGGCCAGAGGTGGTTTGTGTTTCATACACATTTAGTATCTCACAAAAGTGTTTACATCCCTCACATTTACACCCCTTTTGACGGAACCGAAGGAAACTGAAGGTTCAGTAACACTGAAGATATGGCATGTTGAAAACAGTGTAAATTTGCTGTGCCTTCAAAACAACTCAACACGCAGTCATTCATGTCTAAACGTCAATTAGCCATTTTCCCTCCCCAATATCATGTGGCTCGTTAGTGTTACAAGGTCTCAGGCGTGAATGGGGAGTTATGTGCACATGCTCAGCGTCATATCCAGAAATTGACTTTTAAAAATAGATGTAGGAGTGCTGTTAGGATTGCTACAGAGGATAAAGAGTTGGGGGTCAACCTGTCAGTGCTTCAGACCATACACCGCATACTGTATGGAACTGCTCTGCGTGGCTGTTGTCCCAGAAGGATGCCTCTATAGATGACGCACAAGAACGCCCAAAAACCAGTTTGCTGAATACAAGTAGACTAAGTACATGGATTACTGGAACCATGCCCTGTGGTTTGATGAGACCAAGATAAATTTATGTGGTGTTGATGGTGTTAAGCGTGTGTGGAGCCAACCAGGTGAGGAGTAAAAAGACAAGTGCGTCTTGCCTACAGTCAAGTATGGAAGTGGGAATGTCATGGTTTGGTGCTGCATGAGTGCTGGTGGCTGTGAGGAGCTACAGGTTAAAAATGGAACCATGAATGCCAACATGTACTGTGACATGCTGAAGCAGAGCATGATCCCCTCGCTCTGGAAACTGGGCCACTGGGCAGTACAGATAACAAGAAAACAACCCCAAACACACCTCCAAGATGCCTTGCTATAGGCATGTCTCCAGACCTAAACCATATTGTGGAGGAACGCACGGTCTCTATCATCCACCAGCTCAGTGATTTCATCATGGGGGAAGAGGATTCCAGTGGCAACTTGTGAATCTCTAGTGAACTTCATGCCTAAGCAAGTTAAGGCAGAGATGGAAAATAATGACGGCCACACAAAACATTGATACTTTGGGCACAGTTTGTGCATTTTCACTTAGGGGTGTATTTACTTTTGTTGAGACATTATTGGCTGTGTTTTGAGTTATTTTGAGGGCACATAAAATTTACATTGTTATTAAAGTTGTAGACTGACTAGTCTGACTGGTAGCCTAGTGGTTAAGGCTCTGGACTCTGGACCTCCGGATAAGGGTGTCTGCTAAATGCCTTAAATGTAAATGTAAATAAAATACAAAATTTAAAGAAATGTGAAGGGTGTACTCTACATGAATCAGTGCAGGGATAGCATGGTGTAATTTCCACCAGCTATTGCCCGTTTCACCTGTTGGCAATAAGTTTAGGGTCAGATAATCATATACAGTACTTAGAGATAAACTTCATGCATGAAAATAATTGTACGTTCTGTGAATGCGAAACTGCTCCCTAAAAGATAAATATGTATGGATTTTTGTGAGACCAGATTGTTTTAATCCTTCATAGTGTTCCACACAGACCTCGAGGAGTTCTGACAGAAAGATAAACTCGAGAACACTTCAGGGGGCTTGTTCAGAGTGTTTTGAGTGTGACCCCATGCATCAGGAAGAGTGTTTGACCCAGTAAAATCTGACATGAAGCAACTCTAAAATCTCTGTCCAAATATCTGACATGTTTAATCTAGCTCTAAGGTTGAAAATATGCCATCAACAGCGCAAGTGTACACATTTGACAATTTGATGACTATTTAATAACATGTATTACATATAACTTGTTGCCTCACAGCTTCAGAAATCTCGGGTTTGATTCGTAGACTCCATCTGCGTGGTATTTGCCTTTTCTGAGCCTACCATCAGTATGGTGAACGTGAAAACTAGATTAATTTGACAAGTCTTGCCTCGCTCTTTCCTTTTACACAGTAACGGCACTTGAACTGGCCATCTGCTGCAATAGCTCATCCGTGCTAAGGAAATGGCGAGTTGTGCATTCGGACACAAGTTGGGGCACCAGTATTGTGTTTGGCTGTGCACCTCCTGTTTCTCAGGATGATTCTTGACATCTTCCTCTGACCCCTTTTGTCTATGAGTTGTTTACATCCACAGGTTTCCCACACCATTCTCTGTATACTTTCAACACCACTGCATGAGAAACCCCAATAAGGTTGCCAGTTTTTTTAAACACTGACCCATTTTTAGTCTAGCATCCATGAGCATACCTCATACAAAGTTGTTCGATTTTATTATTCTAATGTGGATTCACACTGAAACTGATCCACAGAAAACGTATTTGCTTGATTTTATGCTGCACCCTGGGGTCAAGTGTCCAATTTCCATACAGAGAAGCTCCAGTCATGACAAGGCAGGTGTTTCATATACAGCAGTGTAGTCACCATGGTGCCTTCCAGTTAGGTCTGGTCCCACATGCAGGCTCTATTGGTTGTGTTTGAGGGAGAGATCATTCCACCATACTGGAAAAGTGATCCTTACCCAGCCCTGGGATTGACTGGTAACCCATCAAGTGTGCACTTAAACCCACACTCAGTGTTCTCTGAGGACAAGTGTTGGAGCATGAAGAGACGGTGCGTGGATAAAATGTTAATGTATGCAGTATAACAGCACTAGTGGCTCAGTGGTGAGAGCCAGCTGTTGGAAATGACGCTTCCTCGGGGCTTGGGTTCGATATAAGGTCAGGAGGTGTAACAGAACCCTACTATGGACTGGTGCCTCATCCAGAGTGTACATCTACCTGCCCCCACTAAATTCCTAGACAACATGATGCTTAGCAAAAGCTCACCAACCCAACACTAACAAGGTGTACATACAGGACATAT
>JAUZST010012706.1:0-11321 GCA_034779995.1 Parotocinclus haroldoi
TATATTCGAATACAGTAACGTGATTCGCTGGTTTTATTTAGGGGCGGTGCTAAAAAAAAGTGGACTTCACGCAACGAGGAAGAGAGAACGTGAGCCAGCCTCGGACGCGGAGCAGGTACGCTGTTTATATGTTGTTTTTTTTTTGCTTATATATTTTAGGGCAGGAAAGGTTTCTAGGTTAAAGCTGTTAACGTTTGAGGAGACCAGTGTGTGTAGTCCCGCATTAAGACAGAATGGCAGACTCTAACGCCTTCGTCACAACATCCCACTGAACTAGTGGATCGTTTTTGGGAGTTCCGGTGCAGAACACGATCTGTTCTTAAATTATTAACGCATTCCCACGTTCAAAATTCAGCCTGTCCACAATGACGTACTATAAAGCAGCTGAAGAGCTTGATCAGGGCCCAGTTTTGGCAGTTTTTTGTCACAACCCTTAGTAACCCAGGGCCATAATCACTGAGTAATGTTGGAGAGACGTTGGCATGTGCGTTACCCAGATGTTGAAAGCTTGTTGGGCAAGATCTTTCTGAATGCCTGCACTGGTTACATCCCATGTCCAGAATTCAGTAGACACCCTCATCCGGAGCAATTGGAGCTGCACAGTGGCGACTGAAAGACGTCCACACAGCTGTCTATTAAATGTCAGTTGTTAATCATAATTAATAAATACATCGTTATTAAACTGCACGTGCAAACTTTTCAATGCCACATTTTTTATGGAGTCTGCACGTTCTCCCCGTGTCCGTGTGTTTACCTCCGTACTCTGGCCGTGTATACAGTCAGACTGGACACCTTTGAAAATAAGTGAGGTTTGAAATGTACTGTACTGAAAGGTGGTCCGAATTTTCCCAGTATGCTCTGTCCAAACCAATTTTCTGCAATGTAGTGTATTCTGGGTTCAGTTGTGATCGCTATGAAATACACCAGAACAGCTGCCCTTAGATGTTCCTTGAGCTAAATGAACATCTGCAAACGACGTTAGTTATTTTTTCGGTACAGGAAAAAAAGTTGTAGACCGTTTTGTTTTTGTAGAAAGCAAGACAATAAAAAAACAGTAAAGCAAAGTTTGTGCATCTAATATAGCTATATCTGTATATTAGATTTGTGTGCTTGGTTAATGTGCGTCTCTCCCTGTCAGAAGTATACAATGGCCACGGAAGGGAACCCAACAGAACTGGTGAAAGTGTTTCACCTGCTGCTGATTTCATTCTCTTGGGGAATGCAGTTGTGGGTGTCGTTTATTGCAGGTACGCCTTCCACACACACACACACACACACACACACACACACACACACACCCACTGTTAAATCACAAACTTTACTGAAAACGAAATACATCCAAATTATTTGACAACCAAACAAAAATGGAGGCTTCTGTAAAAATGCCGATGATCTGCCTACTATTAGGCCTAGTAATAATAATACTAATCAATATTAGTATATTAATACTAATATAATACTGCAGTATAGGAGGCAGCTTGCAAAAGGTTGAAACCCCCTGGTGTAAACAACACGGTGTCTAAAAAAACTCAGATGTGTGTCACGTATGGGAAAAATTCCAAGCAAACCATTCATTGTGTAGGTCCTAATTTTGTCATATGATTCCTTCAGGTTTCGTGCTCGTGTCCCAGGTCACTTTACACACGTTTGGCTTGGTGCAGAGCAAACTCTTCCCTGTGTATTTCTTCTGCCTGTTGGGCAGTAACACAGTCAACCTGGCGATATATGCAGTGTACCATCCCCGAGAGCTGCTGGACTGGCACGAGACTGTCCAAGTGAGCATGTCTTTATTATTTATTACTCATTCTGTCAATCAGATTTGCACCGTGGTCATGATGCTGAATGCCGATTTGTTCAAAATAAGCGGTGTTTTAAGACGTTTTGACGTTTCATGAAAAATAGATACTGCTCACCAAAACGAGGGGATATATCAAATAAAAATATCCCCTAATGAAATATCCCCTCGTTTTTGTGAGCAGCGTGGTATGTTAAGGAACAGTATTTAATTATGGCATGATTCTCCCTTGAAGAGAATGGCTGGCTTGAACCAAACTCCCATGAACACTCACACTCATTTGTGTTTTCTTGTCAGATGGCTCTGTTCTTTGTGGCTGTGATCGCAGCAGGGCTGAACGCCCAGTGGTTTGGTCCGGCTGTCACTGAGAACATGCTGGTGATCAGGGAGATCGAGCAGGAACATGGCCTCGGAGGGGAGGTGGGATTTAGTACCAACAGGGACCGTTACGTTAAGCTCCGCGAGCAAGATCCTAAATATAAAACCCACAGACGGAGCTTCTCCCGCTTCCACGGCCTCTCCAGCCTGTGCAATCTCATTGGCTTTGGGTGCACCACTGTTAATCTGATCTATCTGGCACTTCATCTGGCTTCTATATGAGAGCTTAGGCTATGTTTAGTGGCAGGTAAAAGTCTCTCCAAATCCAATTTTAGGCTTTTCGACGTGACCTATATCGGACGTTCATCTGAACAGAGTCTTGGCTTGCGTCCTGGAGTTTGATCTACCTTTGACATTGCAGGCGTCTCCTCCTGCGGACATGTTTGGCGATTTTAAAAAGTCGCACAAATTCTGATCTGCTCAGTGCCGTGTCGGTACCAAAATAAGAAAGTGGCCCAAATTGTCAGATTCGGTGTGGTTTTGATCTGTTAGCACTGGCTCAAATATAATGTATAGAATGCCAGATATGATGTAGAAGATTGGATTTGGACCAGTTTTACCTGCTGTGTAAATGTAGCCATAGTGTTGGACAAGTGTGGCAATTTATTTCACCATAAACATTGGGAAATGATTTTGTAATTAAATTCTTTAATTGGTTTGTCTAAAAGAAACGGAAACAGGGATGCTGCAAATTTCACTTATTGTGTATATACACTGCCCCCAAAAAAATGAAGGCATATTTAATTATGGGAGATTATTTTGAAGTATGCCATAAGTGAGCAGTGTGGAAAGAGACGAGACCGACATACAGTACTTTGCAAATGTTTTAGGCAGGCGAGAGGAAATGATGCAAGATAATGCTTTCAGAAATTTAAATAATTGAAAAATTAACAGTTTAGTTTTTGTCTGTTAGGAAAACAACAAATATTTGGTGTGCCCACCACCGGCATTAATTCTTCTAGGTACACTCAAACAAAGCCAGGGATCTACACCAAACAGGTAATAATGATCACTGTCATGTGTAGGAACAGCCAAATTCTGTATAAGATCGTTTCGTGTCACAGGTCATACAATGTGGCAAGACTGAGCACAGGTACAGACAAGGTAGTTATACTGCATCGGCAAGGTCTCTCCCAGGTAAAGCTTTCAAAGTAGACTGGGGTTTCAAGATGTTCTGTTTAAGCTCTGTTAAAGAACCACAAAGAGTCTGGCAACATTGAGAAAACTGGGAAACTCGCAGCAGCAGATGAAAGACACATCATGCTTACTTCCCTTCAAATCAAAATGTCTAGCAGTGCCGTTGGTTCAGAACTGACAGACACTTCATGGACAAATTGCAGCCAACCATCCATACCTTCCTTGTGACTCAACTATGCACAACAACATAGGAACTGGGGTGCAGAAAAATGCCAAAGTCCAAATTTTAAAAGGATTTGTCGGTAACAGAAGACAGTTTGTTCGCCGGAGTGCAGTTGCAGATTTGGTCAGGATGACTGGTGTCTTCAGTACTATAAATACAGGCAGATAATTGTCCATCATGCAGTACGATGCAGGCATCTGTTTGGCTCCAATTTTTCTGCAGAGAGACAACAACCTTAAACGTGAAAGTGTCATTAAGAATTATCTACAGCTTAAAGAAGAACAAGGAGTCCTAAACATGATATGGCCCCTACTGGGCCCTGTTCTTAACATCAGCAAGTCTGTCTGGGATTACAAGAGGAGACGTGCACGAAAAACTCAGAACACTGTGGTTAAAAATGTTCAAATAAATTGTTAAAAATAAACAATTTAACTCTTTTAGTTTTGAAAGCATGTTTGCCTTTTTTACTACATATGTCTAAAACATTGCATGCTCAGTACTACATATAATATAAATATTAGAGCTTGTTGTTACAATATGCATTTGCAGTTTGTTTGGAAGAATTGATTGAACATGTATGATACAGGGCTTAATAGACAGAGCTGTTTAAAGATTTTAGTTCCTTCATCTCTGAGCCCTATAGGACGTGACAGACATTTTGTGGGCATTAACTTGGGTCCTGGAGGGCCCGACTAAATAGTTATGATTTATCGATCTTCCTGCTATAAATAATCAGAGTAAATAGAGTTATGGAGAGCAATAAAGCTCGGAATGGAAAACTATTGCATTGTTCGATGGGGAGCTGAACTAGTAACGGGTAATATTTCCAAATACAGTGTTTACATTCAGACACAAAATTAACTTTATAATGTAAAGCCGTGTAAAATTTGTGAGTGCTGAGGTAAATGCCTTCTGTCCTAAATGTGAAAACAAATAGCTGCCTGAGAGGTTTTCCACTTCTCAATGGACGATTTCATAGCTCTGGCTACGTTTAGAATGTGAAACTTTCTGATGCGCACATTTATATTTGAACTGGATAAGCTTTCTATTTCAGGGACATCCAGCAGTGTTATTTTCACAAATAGAAGTTAGCTAGCTAGCATCGTGCCTTGTGTGACTGGCTGTTGTTCGATTTGGTTATACAGTGTGCATTGTTAGCTTGTGCTATACAGGGTAAATTTTTAAACAAAATCAACATTTTGTCATGTTTTTCGCCATGTTTGAATGCTTTTTGAGAGGCCTTGATGACTGTGTAATCATTCGCGTCGTTTCATGAAAATACGTTTTCAATAATAAACGTGTTTTGTGTGAGAGTTTTTTTATTCCACTAGAGGGCCATGTTTACATTCCTCTATCACCCTGACGGCACGGGGTGTGTTACATCCTCCATGACTAAACCATGACAAAGAACGATTTATTTCGCTTATCTTATCGTAGCCGTCTTAAAAGGAAAACGTAATTTCACGGCTCTGTGACTACAGAGAAGTATTCGAAGATTGAATTTAATTTGCAGTGCTACTAGAGTGTTTGCTTGGCACAAAGCCCATTTGATTTCTCTCCTCTTTGTGAAAAGTAGCCCAGCCCTGATTATGGGTCACAAAGGCGTAGCTGCTGATGAATTGCAATGGTGAATAGAATATTTTGGATCCTACAGACTTAAAGGTGCGATGCTAATATAAACAACATATATTACGTGGTACTCCTAGAGCAAAAACAAAATTACTTTGGATAACACAAAGCATTGAAGTTACGCACGTGTACACTCATGTAGTGTTACTTTAAAGTCTGTGACCCCCTTTGATTGTTTTGTATTTTTAAAAATGCCGCTGGTTTCCACCCCAGTCTTAGTGTAAACTCGTCTTAACCACTGAAAACCAAATGAACCTAAATTGACTATCAATAGTCGCATGCCATTGTAACACTGCAGTCACTGTCTCTATGTGCAAAGGGCGTGGTGGACTATAGCATTAAAGCACCTGCAAAGAAAATTCTACAGGTGAGGATCATGAGTGGGTATAAAGGGAGCATCCCCGATAGGTTAAAGGCATTCACAAGCAAGGATGGGGTGAGGTTCGTTACTTTTTGCTCATACAGTTGTTCACAGAGTCCAACAGTTTAGTCCATAATGTTTTATGTCCATGAATAAAGTCCATAATATCATCAAAATATTTAGAGAGTCTGGAGAAATCTCTGCAAATAAGCGGCAAGTCCGAAACCAACACTGGATGCCTGTGACCTTCGATCCAGCAAGTGGCACTGTTAAAAACCAACATAATTCTGTAAAGGATATGACCACACACTATATATATATATACATCAGTGTTGTGTTATATTCAAAACCAAATGCCATTGGAACACTATCCACCTTCTGTATGAGCAAAGGACGTGCTAGACTATAAGATTATATTTGTTTATGGAGCCAGAGACCTTCTTAGATCCAGCATTTCTGCTTGGTACCGACATGTTTAACTTCTTGTGATCACAGGAAAGAACTAAAGTAACCAGGACAACTGAAGTGCTCTGATTACATGGTATATTATGACTTTAGGAAGCCAATAAAGCTGGCACGCATTAAATCGTTGTTAAACAAGCCTTGGTTCTGGACGATCAGAGTGAAAACACCAGGACGTGTGAGATAAGGTCTTGAAAAAGGAAAGTAATATGGTGTTTCACTCCAGGAAGTGCTAGTCTAGTAATCAGATAAGAATACAAAGAACACTCCCCCTGCCCCCCTGCGTTTTCGCAAAGATTTTCGACATTATCACACAAAGAATGCCTTTAATAATAATTTCCTAACTTGTGTCTTTCATGATTTTACTAAGGCAGCTCGTGGAGACAAAACAAAGAGGAATAAACAAGGCCAAAGTACAAGGAAAGAAGTGTGTGAATGGTCTCCCGTTCTATATACGTATTTTAGGTGATAGACAATTCAGCCTGCTACATTCGAAACCATTGGATTCATTAGCAGCCAGTATTGGATTCAGCAGTTAGTACTGGACCCATTATTAGCCAGTATCAGACTCATTAGCAGCCAGTACTGGACTGGACTCGTTAACCATTACTGGTCTCCTTTGAATTCAGTTCTACTTTCCCTGCTGCAAAAAACAGCATAGTTTGTGTTTGGGATGCTAGTAAGCTAGTCAAAAAGCAAGACTCTGTAAGTGTCATGTTTCGAATTGGTCCGAGTTTATGCTGGTTGATACTGGTCCGACTGGGTTCGACACAGCTCCGGAGGTATCAATGTGAACTGGGATAGCCAGGGTAGTATGTGGTTTAGGACCCACACTATTAATGCTAAAACAGCAACTGCCAGCAAACATTGGGGTCTGGATACCAGTATGCTGGTCAACTGGAGGCACCATGAAGACCGTCACAATACCAGCACTATTGTTAATCAGGGACAGTATGGATGGGGATATCAGGACAGGTCTTTGGTTTAATTAAATTTATTTCGAATCACATAAGAAGCAATGGATGTTTGTGACAGGAGTAAGGTTTAGGACAGAGTCCGGGCGTTAGTGTGGATTGGGATGGTCGGGACAGTGTGTGGCTTAGGAGAGAGCAGTAACTGTAAAAGTGTTGATTGATAATTAGTTTAAAAGTAGTTGAATTAGATTGATTAGTAATGTGGTTTGGAACAGAACACAGGCTGTAACCGTGTGGTTTTGGGTACAGCCCTGACTCTAGCAGCGGGACTGGGATGGTTGGGGCAGGACTGATTCTGTCTGCTGAACACACACAATACAGATCCGGGAGCGTGCAGTGAATCGACTCCTTGCTGATTCGCTAAATATCCGGTAACAGCTTAGAGCAGCAGGATTTTTTTTTTGCGTCTCTCAGGTCGAGGAGGTAAGAACATGGAAAACTTCTTTGCGTTCTGTGTTATGTCCGATTTAGTATCTGTGCTTCGGGGTGAAACCAAAACCCAGTTACAGTTTACTCTCTGAACTGGCCTCACCGTTTCCTTCTTGCGTGTTATGTCCGTGCAGGTGGACCGTAAGCTGTGCTGTTCTTATTGTTGTTTGTTTGCTATTATTATTATTGTTCCAAAGCTGTAAGGTTCAGAGATATAATACTTATGGGCTACCTCCGTGTGTCCAGGTGAGACGTTTGAAATCAGCTCCTTACTTCCGGCTACTAGAGCGTTTTATTGAGATATTGTTCAAACCAGAGTAACATTACTAACAACGCCTTAAAACCCTTGGCTGTTATCCATCTAAGGATGGTCTGGTCTAAAAAAAAAAAACCTCGGTTGTGGTTATTTCTGTTTCTATTTTACATAGTAAATTATACAGTCTGTAAACAAACACTAAAAAGCATTTGATTGTACTAAATGGTTATACTACTGCTTATTTAAGTACACTAGTTGTTCCATATGACCAGTCTGACACTAAATTAACCGGCATTAATTGACCTATCTGACTGATGAGTGTTGTGCAGATGAGGTTGTTTCTTCGGGTGGTTATTATTGTGGTTCCACAAAGTTCTGCTTTTTTTAAAAGGGCCAATCTTTCGGACAGTTTGGACACTGGTATGGTGGTCAACCAGCTGTAAAATCATGTGCGTTTAGGAGCTAAACCAGTATCAGATCGGCATAAACTGGTCAGCACACGTAACAATGTATATGGTGGTCAAGATTTGTTTATTTGGTCACCTTTGGCATGAATGGACAAAGCACTATTGGGAGGGTTATACTGAATAGTGTTTCATTTCCAAATTTGGTTTCCTGGTAGGAATAAGTTCATGTATAAAATGGCAAGCTTGCTAAGGTCAAGTCAGTCTAGCCGACCCAAATATGACCAGATCCTTATCTGTTAACATACAAGCGGTGTGAGCAGTGATTTCTGATGCCCCCGAAATCAAGAACGTTAAATACTGAAAACATTTTACAGACATCCTGACGAAATAAAGAGAGAAGGATTCAGGACAAAAAAAACATTTTGCTGAATACACTATAAGATTAAAATTGGATTTTTATCCGAAAGAAGAAGAAATCAGTTCAGTGTGCATTGCCTTTCAGTCTCAGTAATGATGAGAAAGCCACCAATTACCAAGCCAGATCTTGGATTGCCAACGCTTGCCCTGTTCAGGCCCGTAGCGGGTGGGGGCATTGCTTAGCCATGAATTTACTTGGTACCGGTGGAGCTACACCCTTGACAGGAGATGCTTAGCAGATCTTCATATTGGCAACCTTCTTAGGAACTGCTGTTTCAGCCAGTTGGTCTTTTCTTCCAAGTCACAGGAGCCGTTCAAAATATATCGTCATAATATATCCATATTGCTCTGCACGTAGCTAATATTTTCCTTGCTCAATCTTAAAAGCTGTTTTGCCCGTCACCTCCTGTACAGGATATTACTGCTTTGCATTTCGGATGCAGCAGTGGATCCAGCCAAAACACTGCTGAATTGCACAACAGATGTTCCACTTGTGTGGAATAAATACGGGCAGCATTTATTAGGACCAGTTCAATCCAGTCCTGGCTCTCGGGTAGTAATATATTATTCTCGTGGCAGACCAAGGAGCCTTTCCTTAATAAAAGGGAATTAAAGAAAGTTGTTTTTAGGGAATATATGATCTATAAAACTAATCGAGCCTTGCAAAAGCATACAAGCTATTGGAACTATACACCTCATTACTTTTTTAGTACTGTGTATGTGGTATTTTTGTAATGACAAACACAAAGGAGTGACACTATACCATCGTAAGCCCCTTTTCTCGTTCTCATTTTTGAATCGTCTGACAAATGTAGGGTGAAATAGGCATGCATCGATTTTGGTATGATTACAGTTGTGTGTTAACGCTCCTCTTTTGCCTTCTTAAATTTAAAGACGTGTTTTTTTATTAAGCATCATATAATCTGAACATTTGGAAAAAAAAATGTCAAAGAAAAAATGGCTATTTGGTATGTTCCCCCTTTTTTTGGCAACGGCAATGTGCATTCGAGTTACCATGGAATAAATCGAAATAAAGTAAAGGATAGAAGAATCACTTCTTGGTGTTCTCTGGTCTTTATGGTGTTTATTGCTTCATTGTCCTGCTGAAGTCTGAATATTTTTTTTTTTTTTACAAGAATCCAAACAAGCTTTAACAATAGTGGTCTCAAGACTTTTGGCTCACGCTGTACGTTAGAATCGCTTCGTAACAAACATGGTAATGTTGTAATATTTGTTTTGTCCTTCTTAGTTTATTAGGACGTCTGGAGTGCATCTTGGTAATGGTCAGTGGACAGAGGATGCCAATAAAACTGGGCACTTCCATGAGCAGACCTTGGGATCGTTTTATGGTACCTGATTGTTCAGATCCGTTTTAGCCAGACATCTGTCGTAGTTTTGAATTATTGATGGGGAAATGGCACCAACGGCTGGCCGTTTAATCATCCGTGGTGTTTTTATACAAGTCACAACGTTTAAAGCATCTCAGTATGAAGGCTTGATCAGAACGCTTGCTGTTTTGTGAGGTTTCTCCGTTGTTATATAGCTTATCTGGTTTGTGCTTTGATTGTTTGGAGGTTTTTGGTTGGATGTTGTTCATGTGCTAAACATGTGACCCTTCTGGAGACTTAAGCATGCCGGCTAAGGCTTTTGAAAGCAGAGTTTGATCCAGTTCCCTTCAATTGTGTGTTTATAATGGATCAAGTGATCAGACAGGAAGAAAAGTGCAGCTCCGTGTTACACAAAATGAAGTCTAAAAATGGATTTGTGGATTTGCTATCGTTTGTTGAAGTCACTGTCAAATGTACCAAGTATTCCCTTGCTGAAAATGATTATCAGAATACCTGTACAGTGACTCGTTCATATAATTACCCTTACACAAGTACTGGCATCACTGGTAAAGAGAATTATAGGGAATATACTTAACCTCACGCTGAAAAATAAAACGGTTAATAATAATAAAAAAAAAAACTAAGAACAATAACAATGATTAACAGTAATAAGGCGCAATTGTTGGCACCTCTCGAAATGCTTAGAAACAAAATCGAACACACTCCCTAAATTTATTACTGAACAAATTTTTCCTTGCAAAAGGAAAAACCTAAAATAGCCTGAAGTACGGCAGTGTTTTTTATTTTTTATTTTCTCTCTTTCTATCAGTTCAGTTCATTATAACTTTATTGGCACGAATGTTGAAAGGACGTTATTGCCAAAGCTGGTACAAACATTCAGAAAAGAAATTAATATGTAAATACACACACGAGCAAATATATACATGTATGTATTTAAAAATAAAAAGAAGAGGGAAAAAAGTAAAAAAAAAATGCAAGGAGATGAGTGTACTAATTATAGGAAATGTGTTTAAAAAGAAAGGAAAAGTATAATGATACATAAGTATAATCAAGAATAAAAATCTGATTGATGTTCATAACTAGATTCATCTACAAGGGGTTAATTGGCATCTCTCAGTTTCTGTTCTGAACGTCTCTTTTTGTTCTTCTAGTAACCATCTAAGTTTCTCTGTGTTACCCAGGGAGGGGAAGTCGGGGGAGAACATGCTAAATCTTCTCTCTTTCTCTTACACTCTCTCTCTCTCTCTCTCTCTCTCTCTCTCCCCCCCATCTCTCTCTCTCTCTCTCTCTCTCTCCCCCCCCCCATCTCTCTCTCTCTCTCTCTCTCGCTCTCTCTCTGTGTTACCCAGGGAGGAGAAGTCGGGGGAGAACATGCTAAATCTCCTCTCTTTCTCTTACACCCCCACCTCTCTCTTTCTCTCCCCCCTTCTCTCCCCCCCCCTCTCTCTCTCTCTCTCTCTCTCCCCCTCTCTCTCTCTCTCTGTCTCTCTCTCTCTGTCTCTCT
>JAUZST010012707.1:0-11320 GCA_034779995.1 Parotocinclus haroldoi
CAAGCTGTTACTTATTGTCCTTTAATTTTCTGTCTCCTATTCCACATTTTTGTGTTATATTTTCAATTAGATTCAAAATGTGTTTTATCATTGTCCAAAGGTTGTGCTATTTTTTCTGCATAACAACATTTTACATTAACACTTTTTCTCGCCAGACAGATCTTAACATTGTCCAACAGGGCTATATATTATAAATAATACTGGTTACTTTGGTAAAGTGCTATGCAGCCAGACTTTGCTTTTTGTGTCTTTTTTTGTCATTTGATCATTTCGTAATGGTTTTGTTAATTTAACCCCATCTGCTCTTTTCTGTCTCCTTTATGATAAAGAACTCTTAGTTGGATTTTTTAGTTTATCGATGTTTTTTATATATGTGTGTTCAAATAGCTGTATGAATAACTGTGTTCAATTCAGTCAAGAATGTGTTCAAGTCCTAAAAGTAAATAAATGAATTCATTTATTGAATAAGGAAAATGATCCTATATTGCATATTTGTGAGTAGCAAATTAGAACCTCCAGGTTAAATTGTTAATCTGTCATTGAAATTAGTTATGTGTTCATAACTAATTCATCAATGGGATGACAATCAGGTGTGAATGTTCACTCTGTTGCAAAAATCTATCAAAGTCTGATTTTCACAAAGTGTTAGTCAAAGTGTATCATGGTAGAAAAAAATCTAGATTTCTAATTACTTCAGAAAAAGAGTTCTTCTTGTGCACCAGACTGGGGAATGTTGCACAACCATAAATAAAGGATTTGGAATACACAAATCTCAACAAGACAGACTGTGTACAAATGTAGGCAATTTAACACTGTTGTTACCATCCCCAGTAGTGGTCGCCCAACAATGATCACTGCAAGCAAGGATTGTGATAATCACAAAACCCACATAACACAATAACCCAGGGTAAATTATCAGAAAATTAAGGCTTTTTCCACACATGCTGCTGTTAATATTCCTGAGACCACCATCAGGGAAAAACTGAACAACAATGGAGTGCATGTCAAAGATTCTAAAGATCACATTGTGAAGCCAGAAAGCTATTAGAAAAAATGATTCATGGATAGAAGGGACCAAAACAGATTTTTTGTTTTTAAGGAGAAGCATTATGTCTGGAGAAAGGAAAATACTTTATTCTGTATCTCATCTCTGAAACATGGTGATGGTAGTATTATGGTTTGGTCCTGTTTTCCTGCATCTGGGCCAGAATGGCTTACCGTTTTTGTGCAACATTGAATTCTGAGATACACCAGCAAATTCTAAATGTCAGTGTCTGCCTTTGTAATTAATTTCAAGTGGGTTCAGAATCAAGATCACGATCTTAAGAACACAACATTCTCAATCAAAGAGGTTTAAGAAGAAAAAAGTTTACCTTTTGGGAGGGCCAATTCAAAGTCCTGACCTTCATCCAATAGACAAGTTGTGGGAGAGTCAGAAGTGGAAGTTTATATGAGACCACCCAGCAACATCCCAGATTTGAAGCTGTTCTGTACAGAGGAATAGACTAAATTTTCTTCAAGACAACGTGCAAAACTAATAATCAGCTTTAGCAGATGCTGAAATCAAAAGTTTGCATACTTATGCTACCACAGATGTGTAATATTGGATATTTTTTCAATAAATAAATGAACAAATGACCAAGTTAGAATTATTGTGTGATGTCTTTAATTTGGTTCTTTTATCTCTTTTTCAGAAATTTGATCCATGTCTTTAAATAAAAGCTCTACATTAAACCATGTTTAAAATAGCAGTGAATTAACATGTGTACTAGTTTGTAATTTGATATATTTGCTTGTTGACACTGGTCCCATCATTAACACCAAGAATGCATGATAAAATATCCTAATGTTTGTTCTAATGTGTTTTAAATGAAAGACGCATTTAAGTGCAAGGAGAACTCTATTAACTGTATCATTACTGAATCAGTACCATGCACTAAGCTTTGTGCCATATTTATAATAAGTGTGTCCCATTAAGCTTATCATCAGTTTCCTTGCAACCATTAAGTTCCAATGCCAACCAGGACGTTTAGAGAGTAGTTTCATCAGTTCCTGAACTATATTTGCTAGTGTTTGGTGTTTTCTCTCTCTCTACCCTGCATCTATTTCAAGCCGAGATATTTCATGTGGTCACAGACTGTATATCCATCATCAATTACAGATCACTGAGCACCATAATTAGGAGTCATAAAGCTAATTAAGACCACAATAAACTATGTAGTTTCACACATCCATTATTTAAAGGACAGTTTAATTAAATGTCAAACGTGTAAACAAAGCTTTAGGTACTGAAGAGGGTGAACAAATATAGAACAATATAAGCTTACTATAGAGTTTCCTAAGTGTAGATATCCATCCATGCATTATCTTTCACTTAATCCACACGGGGTTGTGAGCTAGCCGATGCCCACCAGCAACTCTGGGCGCAAGGGCAGGAACAACCCTAGACGGGGCACCAATCCATCATAGGGCATACGCACACAGTCATATACTAAGGGCCATTTTTAGAAACACCAATTAACCTAACACACATCTTTGGACTGCGCAAGGAAACCAGAGCACTCAGAGTAAGCCCACGCAGACACAGACACAGAAAGGACCCAGGCTGCTCCACCCTGGGACTGAACCCAGGACCTTCTTTCTGTGAGGCAGCGGTGCTACTCACTGAGCCACCGTGCTGTCCAAGTGTAGATACAAGACCAAAATAAATCATACATCTACAATCAACACATACCTTATGTTTCAACACATTCAATGTCTTATGGAATTACCATTAAGTTAGGCATAACCATTAAGCATAACTGGACAGATGGGCTCCAGCTGGATCACTTATAGTTGTTTTGAGGGTGCCAGCAGACAGGAAAGAAGTAATCAGTCTCTGTCTGCCTCCATATTGTGGTTCAGCTCAGAGCTAGCAGGAGACCATTGCTCACGCTGACTCTATCTGCCTGCCTTTCATACGATTGAAACGAGCCTCAGGGCTTGAAGGTGAAGACTGAACTTCTTAACAATCTGCAACTGAGAAACAAAACAAGCAATAAAGATGCCATCAAATGTGAGTATAATCAAGCCCAACCAAGTGCCTGACAACACAACTCTAAAAAAACATCAGGTCACAGGATCAGGATGGGATTACAAAAAAAGTAAAATTATAAATTTCATTAAGCTTTATTAAGTATATGAACCAAATAGATGAATATCCTTAAATGAGCTAATTCCACATATGGCACAATTCTTAGCAGTTAGTCATCGATTACTAATTTTCTCTCATTTTGAATTTTGTATCATTTATTTTTTTATTTTTTTATTTTTTTAATGTTCACAAGCTTCCTGGTTTACGATGGTGATACGTTCTAATAATCCCATACTTTAAGTTAAATGTATGGTAAATCTAGGAATTTAATACACGTATATACTTAGCCTACCTTAAACCTGTTTTTTAAAACACTTTGATGAATTCACAATTGGGTGCAATTATTATAAAGCTTACTTTATAATAAAGCGTTAGAAATCTTATATAATTCATTACCTGCTTACTTATTATGGGTCAGTACGAGAGGGAGTATAATTCATATCTCCATGTTGTAGGAGTAAAAACTTAAACCATGTTCACTTACTTCAGTCTGTATTTGTGCACTGTCAGTAGGGCAGACTCTCTCTTCAGACTCTCTCATTCACTTGAGCTACTCGCTCATTTCAAATGCTTTGGAAGTGTTGGGCATTTCTCTATGAGGCTACACCTGGTCAAATTTCAGCATGCATGTACTACAGAGGAGCGGCATGTGTATGGATTTCAGCATGGATGACTAGACCTCAACTGAAGAAATAAAAACCCTGATTCCAAAAAAGTTGGGACAAATTGCAAATTGTAAATAAAATGGAATGCAATGATGTGGAAGTTTCAAAACTTCATACTTTACTCAGAATAGAACATAGATGACAGGTTTAAACTGAGAAGATGTATCATTTAAAGAGAAAGATTAGGTGAATTTAAATTAGGTTAAAGTTAGGTCTTTTTTGTCGTTTATGATACGCCAAATGTTTTCTATGGGTGAAAGATCTGGAATGCAGGCTGGCCAGTTCAGTACCCAGATCCTTCTTCTATACAGCTATGATGCTGTAATTGATGCAGTATGTGGTTTGGCATTGTCATGTTGGAAAATGCAAGGTCTTCCTTGAAGGAAACGTCATCTGGATGGGAGCATCTGTTGCTCTAGATCCTGGATATACCTTTCAGCATTCATTGTGTCCTTCCAGATGTGTAAGCTGCTCATGCCACGCACACTAATGCAACCCCATACCATCAGAGATGCAGGCTTCTGAACTGAGCACTGATATCACCTTGGGCCGTCCTTCTCCTCTTCAGTCTGAATGACACGGCATCTTCCATAAAGATTTCCTTAAATTTACATAAAGAACTTCACATTTTGATTCGTCTGACCACTGAACAGTTTTCCGCTTTGCCACAGTTCATTTTAAATGAACCTTGGCCCAGAGAAGACGTCTGTGCTTCTGGATCTTGGTTAGATACGGCTTCTTCTTTGTACTATAGAGTTTTAGCTGGCAACGGCAGATGGCGAATTGTGATCAAGGATAATGTTCTCTGGAAATATTCCTGAGCCCATTTTGTGATTTCCAATACACAAGCCTGTATGTAGTAGAAGCATGTATGTATGTATATAGCAGAAGCAGTGCCGTCTAAGGGCCTGAAGATCACGAACACCTAGTATTGTTTTCCAGCCTTGACCCTTACGCACAGAGATTCTTCCAGATTCTCTCAATCTTTTTATGCTATTATGCACTGTAGATGATGATATGTTCAAACTCTTTGCAATTGTACACTGTCAAACTCCTTTCTGATATCGCTCCACTATTTGTCGGCGCAGAATTAGGGGGATTGGTGATCCTCTTCTCATTTTTACTTCTGCAAGTAACTGCTCTTTTTATACTCAGTCATGTTAATGACCTATTGCCAATTGACCTAATGAGTTGCAATTTGGTCATCCAGCTGTTCCTTTTTTGTACCTTTTCTAGCCTCTTATTGCCCCGTCCCAACTATTTTGAGATGCGTTGCTGTCATGAAATTTCAAATGAGCCAATATTTAGCACGAAATTTCAAAATGTTGCCTGTTATGTTGTCTATGTTCTATGGTGAATACAATTTGTAAATTAATGCATTCTGTTTTTATTTATAGTTTGTACTTTGCCCCAACATTTTTGGAATCGGGTTTGTACATTCTTTTTGTATTTACATAGATTTATAGTTGAAATTATACTGAGTTCTGTTGGTTCGAAAACATCTCCAAAATATGCACCAGTGCTAACCACTAACATGAATAATTCCTTATGTAGATAATTATTGTATAGTGCCAAAAGAACTGTTACCATAGAAATTCTGTGTATTCTTCTAAGAAGTGTTATTCTAAAAGAACATATTGGAGCTTATATCTGATGCCCAAAAAAAAACAATGCAATTCTTCTGTACATTTTGTATAGTTTTTTGGTGCACCAACAACGCCAGGCAATTTATTAGTTAATATGTAAAAGACATGCTGTTAAAAGTTCAAAACGTGTTGAAAGTATTTTATAATATTACAAATGAAAAAGAAAAAACAACAGGTAGACGGTATTGTGCAGATTCCACCATTAGATTGTTTGAGCAATGGTATAATGAGTATGTCTTCATCTCTTTATTAAAATACAGGGAATTTGTTTGCACCAAAACAGCTTTTATAGGCTTTAGTGATCCTTCTGCAGTTCAAAGAGGTTTGATCATTCTGTCCTTGTTCTTTTTGGAGGGATAACAGCCAAGAAACCACTTTTCATAAGGGAACAGGGTGAAAGATCGGAAAGATCAGTGGAATAAAATATTGTGGAGTGACAACTCCAGGTTTGAAAAATTAGGGTTCAGTCATTAACAATATGTCAAATATATCTACTAGTGGTTTAAGACAGTACTGTAGGTACAATTTTCTCACAATCTCTTACAATAACATATCTGAATACCAAATGCCTAGCCCTAGACCATGTACCGAAATGTTGTTTTTATTTTTAGCTGATCAGAGGGCATGTGTGATTTTACTGAAACTGTCATATTGTTGCTTTAAACTTTTTTGGTTGACAAAGCAAACAGAAATGCAATCTTAATCACCTAAAATATGATATTTCTGATGCTCATCATGACTCACGCATATTTATGTCTCTTGGTGGAATCTCACAGCTGATAAAGGGTTTCGATTGTCTCCTGGACATGTCTTTTCAGGACTAGACCTGTCAGCAGTATCTTCTCGCACTGATGCATGACACTTGCGTGCTTATCGCTGAAGCCTGCCAGCAGTTCTGCAAGAATGTTGATGACTGAGTCAGTACGTATTTCGCTTCCCATTCAGAAATCATTAGACGCTGAAGCTAATTGTATTTAGCAAACCTATTTCAAATTACAACCGGGAAAGTCTGGTTGACGTTTAGCCATTTGCAGAAAGGTTTTTCAGGTTTATTTCTGGCTGAGTATGGCAGTTGTGACATCTGTGAAATGGTGGATTTAAGGCTCATCAGTCTCAGAAGGTGATTGCAAACATTATCAATATCTGTTCAACTAATCGGGCCTGCTGTCCTTGCACATATATACTGCTCATGGCATCCAGTTCTAGGTACATACAAAGAACTAATATGGGGATGAAAGTGAAGTGTTTGTTAATTAGTTCCGGAAAGTGGTTGAATACTTGGAATTAGCAAGAGTTCGGAGAATTAGTTAAACATGACTCTTAATGGTTATCGTTGACATACTATTGCAAAAGTGCAAGCTGCAGCCTGCAAACAATAAGAGCTGTTTAATGCAACATCATAATTGCTTTGTTAAATCGTTAACTTAAGTAAAAACACCTACACTGTGCAACACAAGTATCAAAATAATTAAAAGCCATATTTTCAGCACCGATTATGAACATTTCAAGCTCAAAGTAATAATGAAATTAATGATGAAACTCATAAATGATTTATGAATTCCTGGAGGCTGGACCAAAGGTACAAAGCTCTTCATGTTTATCGGAAGCTATGTTCATTAACATACTTCCGTAAGTTAAAAATTGTTTGAGTCATTTAAATAAACTGATATAGCATGCAGCTAGTAATGGCAGACCTTGTTGAGGGAGGGGTGTAGTAAAAAGAGGAATCAACAGACACTTCCTGAGACATGCTGTCCCGTTTTACACGTCTCCACACTCTATTACATCATAACTAATGGGTCAGGCGCTATTCGCCCCACTACATTCCAGTCTGATGAAAGGTGTCAATACGATATGAGTGTTGTAACCTCTCACACTGATAAAGTTATTTTAGCAACTCGGACTTAATTAGATATATTTAGCTTTAGTAATGGCTATATTTAACTTGGTCACTTAAACAAAACCATTAACATTCCCATCTTCCACTGACATTTTTGTGCTTTTTTTTTAATACATCACCATAAGCCCTAAGAAGGTTAGTGATAACAGTCAACCAAAAAAAAAAAAAACCAGTGTTAGTCTGCACAGTGCTTAATGTATAATGTTTAAAGAGTTTATGATAAATCAGTGGTTCCCAAACTTTTTCCCTTGGAGCCTCCTACACGTATTTAAGAAACGCAAGCTTCTTTAGAGCAAACGTTATAACACTGTGTCATTGTTGTTGTAGTTTTTTTTTACTATCTCCAAGATAATTCTTCCCAAAAGGAATAACATGAAATTAAAAGTATACAAAAAAATTCAGAGGCTTTATTCAGAGCATTATTACCAAGTACATGACACCACCCCGCGTCCCCCATCCTACCCCACCCCTCCAAAGCGAATGGCCAAGCCAGGAGGTAGTTGATTAGGAAGCTTCAAGGCTTTAGTGACAACTAACATACAAGTCTTTGTGGCTGATATTCTCCTTGGGAAATCCAAGAACTATGTTTATTGAATAACAAACACAACAAACCACCCAAAACCCACCATACTACTGTGCATATGGTGTTGGCAGAATTATGTTGTTGGGGAGAATAGAAGAGAACAAGGGAACAATACTAGAAGAATTCTTCAGTACCAGATTCTTTAAGAAAGCCTATGGCACTCTGCTAGACAGCTATGGGCAATAATAATACTATCAACAATAATGATAATCACACTGCCCAAAGAACGATGCAGTTAGATTAATGATGAGATGGCAAATATCCATCCAGTCCAAGTCTGAGCCCTTACATGGAATGCGTGGGCAGTATGTTGCCACTGACCATTTGTCTGAATAATGGGCAAACCTAGATGTGCAAAGCTGGTAAAGACAGCAATACAAACCGCTGACTGAAATTTAAGCAGAATGTGGATCTACAGAGGATTAAATAAAAGAGCTGATCACTTCTCCAAATCACTTTTATTGTAGGTTTTCATTTTATACTAATTGTCAGAAAGGCTGCATTTTTACTATTTAATTGAAAATTTGGAAGGGAAAACTTTATGTACAACTAAAGGAAGTAAGTAACTTTGTAATGTTCATTTCCACTTTTAGTCCAGAGATCCTATTTTTCTTTCTAGGCATGGAACCCAAATACCACATAAATCCATTATGGATCCATTGAGAGTCATTAAACAGTCCTTAGCTCTCCCTGTGAACTCACTGACAGATATGAATGGCTGACCGTGGGGCTGAATCTTCCCTGCAGTGACTCATGTTGGAGCAGCAGTGCGTTTACATGCCACAAAAATGCATTATCCTCAGCGTTATCATTTTAGAATCCTACATCCAATGGCACTGTTTTGGAATATTCTCAATATCTTTATCCATTATCTATGAATAATAATGCATTTTAATAGCACCCAGGTTTATCTTGGTGTTTCCCAGCAACACTACTAATACAGATTTAGCAGGCTTCCACAATGGGACGTGCTGGTGTGCTCGTAATTATCCACAGTTCTTTATTCATGTCTAAGTTATGACTGACCTTTTTTGAAAGCTATACAGATGTCCAATAGCTCTAATACAATTCAAACACAAAGCTCAAGTGAACCAAATAAAAAGCAACAAGAGCAATCTGTATATATAGCTCTTGAGTTTGCACCCTACGGTAAGGCTGCTGGCTCACATCGGCCAACGCCACTGCCATTTTTGGAGTGGAATGTGGTGAGCTCCCTGATGTCACATGATCACACATTAAAGGCCAATCCACATTGTGGCAGGGTAATATAGCCATTTCTTTAAGATCTATACATTTATTGTGTTTAAGAAAATCATTTTTGGTTGCCTGTGCTAAGTGTATTGGTGAAATATTAAGAATAAAGATAATCAAAATAATTAGTCAAGTAAAAGTATCATTACTTAAATAATAGATTTAAACCAGGTAGAAATATCTAACACAAATGCACAGAGAAAACACACCTTTGCTTTGTAAAGAAGATCCTGTATAAAGCATCCTGTTTTTCTAGCTAGAATCTTGGTGACATTTATCAATTAAAAACTGAGAACAGCAGACATTTTTAAAAATACAAATAAAAAGCATGCCATACTATGACAGCTACAACCTATTCTGTTCTCAAGGCTCCTCTCTCATGGTTTCCATTATGCATAATTTGTAGTATGCAATAAATATGGTAGAATTTGCTAAATTACTGATGGAGTCTACATACTTTTAGCCATGTGTGCATAGAGTTGTTTGGTCTTTTTCTAAGAACAGCATCAGTGTGCAAAGAAGAAGACCGTGAGCATCTGAGGGGGCGTCTGCCTCGTGACGGCTGCATTATCTTTTGGAATGTGCAGCAAGTCATTTCCAATAATGATTCGTCCAGCTTCCACACCTCCAGACAAGTGAGTGTGGCTGACATGCACAGAGAAAGAGCCTGTCAACTTGACTTTCAGACCCCCATTCAATAAAATGAGATGCAGAGGTGAACTGCTGAGCTATTAAACATTTCTTAATGTTACCATTGATGTTGGCAACTGCAATAAAAATAGAAAAGCAGAGCTTTCTTAAATTATTCTGTAAACTGTCGACTGACATAAGTTGCATTATACATTTTCAACAGAATTTAAATAATTATCAACAATTATTCATTCATTCATTCATTCATTCATTCATATCCATTCAATCCTGTATAGGGTCATAGGAGAGCCAGTGCCTAGTCATCAGCACAGGGTGCAACAACAACTAGACAGAGCGTCAATACATCATGGGGCTCACATACATATGCCTATACACATGATTATACCCTAAGAGCCATTTTAGCTTAATCTTTGTCTTTGTCACTCATCTGTGGACTATGAGTGGAAACCACAGTACTCCGAGTAAACCCATGTGGACACTGCGAGGGCATTTCACCTGGAATTGAACATCGGAACATCTTGCTTGATTGTTCCACCATTTCCCCCATTATCGACAGTTATTAAGAAATAAAATTATATCCTTAATAGCTACGTTCCTTTTGTAAATTATCACTGAATTGCACTTATAATTGTATTTAACAGATGTGCTCTTAATAAAGCACTCCTAATGTTTTTCTTGTTTTATGCTTGTCCTGGACGAGTGCCAGACCACTGAAGACCAATTTAGACAGATCAGTTGATGTAATTCAAGTCTTTCGAATAGGGGAGGAAACCAGACTACCTAGGAGAAAGCCCACCCAGAGACAACATGAAATTCCACACAAATGGCGTCCTAGGACTCCTACTAGGCTGATGCACCACTGTGTTACCACTGCCCTGCAAAACAACAACAACTGTATGTTGTGTTCTAGATAACGGTATGTTGTTCAAACAACTCTAGGAGCAAGACTACCTGGGTTCACCGGTTAAACCAGCAAAAGACCAACACTAACCAACATAACCCAACATGGACAGACACTGTCTTACTTTTTGACCAGCATAAAGGCATCCAATATGCTGTTTTTTAGCAGTTTGGTCAATTTAAATAATTAAAATAACAAAATTGACTTAATGTTGCTAGCATCACTCTAATATCTATACACCTTCACCGCCATTACAAATATCTATTCTACTACTATTTACTAGTCTGAGGGGGACAGAATTAGACTGTGATGGCCTAATATTTAATACTGGACCCCAAAAACAGGGTTCAAATTCAATCTCCAAGCGGCCACTGCTGTCCTTGAGCAAGACCCTTAAACGGAAGCAGGTCCCACAAGAATGCAGGAAGTCCCTCCATCGGTTGGACAGTAGGAGACGATGTGCCTCCAAGGACCTCCCTCATTATATAATCAATTTTGTTTCATAATTTAGATTATTTTATAATTTTTATATTACTAATTTAAATTTTATTAATAATTTGTTATTTATTTTAAACTAATTTTGCTATAAT
>JAUZST010012708.1:0-36139 GCA_034779995.1 Parotocinclus haroldoi
AGAGTACAGTTTCTACTTGTCCATAAAGCGATATGAGCGTTGAGGATTAGTAGTGGATTTAATCAAATATTGCGATAATAAAGCCTGTTCTTGCGTCACAGTTGGAGATGCAAAATGTCAAGAGATTGCGCGTGTGAAGGTAAGTTTGTTCAAGCCTGCGTGTTATGCATGCTATTAAATATACTGCTCACAAAAACTAGGGGATATTTCAGAAAGACTGCGAAGAAGATCCCACAAGAGCTACTGGATAGTCTGATCATGTCCATGCCTCGTCGCTGTTGGTGTGTTCTGGCAGTTTTGATTGACCAGACACCCTATCAACAGAAATACGTGCGACTTTACAACTCCTATCACTGTAACCTCGAGCGCCAGGCTGATTTTCACACGTACAAACCTTCTCCAAACATCCAGCATGCTCACAGAAACACACACACACACCCTGAGCCAAACAAATCCTTTACATTGCACGGTGAAGCCAGCTGGACAACGTGGGGCACTCTCGTCCAGTTGGACATGCTTCTGTTCACCCCCGTGAATGTCAGTTACGACTTAATCACCATAACTGAGTTTGCATCTTATCAAATAACGTGAAAATCAAATCCAATGCTTCTTTTTTTTTATTGCTTCATATTTGTTTTGAAATATCCCCAAATATTTGTGAGCAGTGTACTGTTGGGTGCTGGAGTGCTGGATGCTGGAGTGTTTCTCAAAGCATAGTCAAAGCTTTTTTTTTTTTTTTTACCTTTCACATACAGAATGAAGGCAAAGATCTGACTAAAGAAGAGAAGCAACGTTTGCGCAAAGAGAAAAAACAACAGAAGAAGGGCAAGAAAGATGAGAAGGGAACAGACAATGAAAAGAAGCCTGCCCCTTCATCTGCGTCACAGCCCGTCACCCAAAGTCCAACACAAAAAGGTACGCAAGCGTTTAGGCTAAGCATACTGAATTATGTCTTATGAGCTCAATAATGCAACAAAACAGTCATATTCCTTTAGGAAAAGTGCATTTACCAATGAACTGTAAATTCCATCACCATGTTGTAAGCCTCCACCAATAATATCATCATAGGAATATCAAATATTTTAGAAAGGCAGGTTTTTTTTGCATTCTGTGTACATTAGAGGTATTGCTGTGTCAGAAAAAAATGTTACTTTGAGTTACAAGGTTGTAGGGATGTATAAAGAAATTATACATACATTAAATATTGTTTTTAAATATACATACTACTACATTTAGATGGGCATCAAATCCATGACCAGGTGCAACGCTGTGGTGTCCTTGATGTCTTTTAATGGCAAACTGATGTTTCTGGATGTTGGTGCATCAATGTTGGACTGATTTGATGCTGATGTTACTAAACAAATTGGTTATATGCTTTTAGCTCCTTGTTTGAAACATACTATTCCAAAATGTGATAATTAGCAAAAATGCACATCTGATTTATTCATATAATAATAGTTTCATGGTTCTTTGTTTATTTAAGAATGGGTGTTCACGACAGGAGCAATGTAGCAAAGTATATTTTAAACAGTTTATTCTAGTTGTGAATGTGAATTTTCTTGTTATTATAACTTCTATGTAGGGGTATGCCATATCGTATCGTTCTCGATAATACTGGTATAATTTTTAAAAAACTATATAAAACCTCCATATCGTGATATTCTGACGTCTTTACATAATGACGTAATGCATTTACACATGGAGTATGGAGTTACTTCCACTATGTGACTCCTAGGCAGAGCAACAGACGTGGCGGAAAGTAGTTCTGCTGTGGAGGACTTTGGTAGTGTGGAGGTGGTTTTGGTACGAAATCTCAGATGTACAGCAAACCGCAATGTAAGCTATTCAAAAGGGGGAAACGCATCTAGCTGTCTCACCACCTCGAGCACGAGAAAAGTAAAAAAAAAAGTACCGCGGGGTGAGATATTTTGAAGTATAAAATATATTTTGTTGCAATTGTATGTTGTTGAAATTTATTGGCAAATATATCGTTATCACAAAAGTACTCTAAAATATTGTGATTTTATTTTAGACCCATATCACCCACCCCTACACCTATGCTTTAATTAGTCTTCTGTCAGACTGGGTCAAGTATAAATGATTTAAATTAAAATAGATAATAAAGTATTGATACTGATATGAACCTGGGTCTCTTGCTTGTTGTGAACTTTGAGGTGCTTTTTCTTAGCACGTAGAACATTTTTATTGCGTTTCCACTAAACGTGCCAATCTTGTCATTGCATATTTTGCTAATAACTGTGGTCCCTCTCTCCTCCATAGCAGAAAACCAGTTTCATGTAACATCTCTGTTGCCAAATAAACACAAGAATCCACCTTTTTGGGTGAACAAATCTGAGATGAATGAATAGAGTAGCATCTTGGTTGCCATGTCTCCATTTTCAGTACAAGTAATACAGATGTTTAGATCATGATATCTAGATTGAGAGGTAATTTAAATTCTACAAGATTTAAAAATCATCATATTGCCCATCCTTAAATTTAAGTATGGAGAAAAGAAATTACAACTCGTTAACATGAAAGCTAAGGTCGAATTGAATCAATAAGCACTGCTCATGCTTATCATATACTGCCTAATCAAAACGGCAACCATTATCTGTGATTAGAGTCGTATCTCTGTGTTGGTAACTCATAGCAACGCGTTTGTCCCTTAGAAATATCCAGATTTAGATTTTTCATAAATAATTTATTATAGTTTTACTTGTACATTTAATATCTCATCAGATACTCTTTTCAGAGTGACTTGCAACTGAAAAAGTATTTAAGTCCAAGCAGTTGTGACAAGGGCTTTGCTCAAGAACCCAAAGTTGGCATCTTGGTAGAGAGGGATTTGAACCCTGGACCTTCTGGTCTGCATTCCGGTACCTTAACCATTATGCCCCCTATATTTCAAAACTTTTGTAGTTTTTTAAACCACCGTTTCAAAGTCTGTGGTAACAAAATTATTTTTATATATAGGATAATTATTATATAGGACAAAAATTACACTAATTTCTTGAAGAAGATTCCATTAATTTAAGTAATGCGTTTCTCTGACTGGCTTTTGTAGCTCCAGGAGCAGTTTCTACTCCCGTCAGTGCACCAGTACTAGAGTCTTCTACATCTACTGAAAAGCAAGCTAAGAGCAAAGCAGAGCTGAAGGCAGAGCGGCGGGCACGCCAAGAAGCAGATCGTGCATCAAAACAGGCTAAAAAGGACCCGGGCTCATCTTCCTCCAGCAAGTCTAAAGCTCCACCAAGTGAACTCCAGCCAGGTAATGTAATAACAGTTGTATAAACGATTCAAAAACGCCATTGTTTGTTCGAGGTTCTAAGTTCAGTGTTACGATCGGGCCCATTAACGCCATTTTGCGGTTATTGCCATCGGCCGATACCAGCGCTCACAAGGCCGATATTCAAAAATGGTGGATAAAAAAAAAACCTGGGACTCCTGAGTGACTACAAAGAAAGAGATGCTAAAAGGACATTCAGGGAGGGTAGGGTCATTTATTGTGGAGATGAAAACTTTGTTTCGAGAATTACAACTTGCCGCTCTTATCTATAACAGGTAAGATTGTCAAATTTCTCTGACAGTTTTTCCTAAATCAGAGCTGACTCTTTACATGCCCCAAATCCATGAATCACTAACAAAAGTACCACAATCATCAAATATGGTCTCTTTAATCACTGCCGGTATTTCAAGAGCAGGAAGACTGATACTTGTGTTGCACTTAACAACAGTTAGTACCAGTTCGTATCATTTTCTTGTATCTGGGTTAAAAAAAAGTGTAAATACTTCCAATTTACAGTGTAAGAGTACACACGTTAGCAACATCTTTTTGATTTTAATTCTAGCTCCGTTACAGGCACCAAGTGAAAATGATTCATACCCAAGCATTCTTTTCATTGGTGTGCTTATTGATTTATTGAAGTATACCAGTTCATTTGCTTATGTATTGACGTTAATTATCGATAACTACTTGCTCGTTTGCCGGCATTTCAAGTGCCGTAATTGTATTAACTACCGTTTGTAAACCCAGAATCTGAGAATCGATCCATCATCAATCCAGTCTGAGTTTTACGTTTTCACAAAGGACTCATGTTGAAATGAGTAATACTAGAAATTTTAAATACAGATGCAAATCCAGACTGTAGTCTGCGATTGTTTACTGACATATTTAAGTGCCACTGTTTTATATTCCCATGAACGTTCAATTGCTGGGTAACAAACACTAATTAATAGAATTACAGAAACAAAAAGATGCTGGTAAATGAGCTTATATAGGCTGACAGGCAGTATCTGGATCAGTATCTCCCGCACACCGCACCACTTAAAAGGGTTTTACTGAAGCCACTCTCGCAGGAAGTGCTGGTAAAGGTATGGACTGTACTCCGCCAATTACAATTAAACTCTTCCTGTACAAAGCAGTTTGTTTCTTTGCGTCCGTTTTTAGGTCAGAACACTTCTACCAAATTTGCGCTTTTTTGCCTGTCGTTTCTCCATTGTCACAACTATCCCAATCAGAATGAATGAGACACGCTCTATTTAAATATTCATGATGTAATTTGCATATGGGGATGGGTGTAGAAAATAAGGAGGTGGAACATGAGGCTCGTTTAACTGAGGCACATTTTGAAGAAGATTGTGATTCATGAAGAGAAATGGGCATTTAAAGGCTTTTTAAAATCTTTTAGGTTTATACAGTTACAAGCGCTGCACTTCTGCAATTTGTCAACAAGACAACTGGTCTGTTCTCTGTCTTGCTTTAACTAGAATTTGATAGTGTACCCTGGAGGAAACTGTGACTTCAGTCAGCAAGTTAACAGCATGCCTGGTTTTTTAAATATTGATTTAGAGAGCTTTGTCTTTCAGAAAGTGTCTTAATAATAATAAAATGATTGATATTTACAGAATATTTAATCCTCTGTAGAGGTCTGTGATGCTGTGGGGAGCTGAGAACCTCATACAGTACATGACATCATAACGGCATCATGAAATGACCTTACATTGGACGATGATTCAAAATGTATATCCAGATTGAAAAACAGGCCTATTGAACACAACACCAAACTAATGCCATGGTCATTTGAGTTTCTTCATCTAAATACAACAGGCAACCTGTGGGTTAAGCTAAAGGCATTGAACCCATGGAGAGATTGGAGAGAGATGGTGTCGGTTTGTTATAATGTAGTGTTGTTTTAAGGAAGGCTGAACAAAGTATTGAATACTGTGGATTTTTATTGACTTTATAGACACTTTGTACTATTGTATTATGTATAGTGTTATGTTTGGATTCACATAATCGGGGTTAAAATGTTAATAAATATTTTTTTCATGCTGTAATTTGTTCCTTTTGCTTACAATCTAGAATACGATATATTTCATATTGTTGTATGTTCTATGCCTTCTTATTTCTCAGTGGTGAAGCGATTACCAGAACATGTCCAAGTCGATGATCCTGCTGTTGTGAAAAAACTTGCCAAGAAGCTTGAAAGGCAGCAGGTATTCATTTTTTTTAAACCATGCATACAGGGTGAGTGAAAAGTCACAGGACACCACTTTTAATTTAGAAACAAAAGGGAAAAGGACACATCTGAATACCCCAGCAAGTGGTGGGTGAGGGGTTTATCTTTTAGCTACGTTCGGAACATGGCTCCCATCTTGAAAGCTGCCATATTAAGGATACGAATAAGCTTTATTGATCCCTTTGGGAGCGTTCCCTCTGGGAAATTAGGGCATTGGATCACGGGCAAGTTCTTCCAGTGGGAAAGTAGTTGTAAGGTGGTCAGATTTGCATTGTCTTTCGTGGTTCAAATGTTATCAACACAGAAAGTTCAACATTTTTGTTGATCGTCACAGGTAACTGAAGATGGGGAACGCAGCTGTTGTATCATAGCCACAGACTTCAACAACTGACGCCCAGAAAGTCCACCAATTTCACACAGCACTGTTACATCCCTCATAGCCAAATTCATAAAAACCGGGACAGTGGATGACAAAGATAACCTCAATAATGTTTTTTTTTTTTACCTTTGTGAAGTCCACGCCGCAGCACACGACACGTCCTGTGACTTATGATTCCCCCCTGCGTCCTGTGGCTTTTGACCCCCCTTCACCTCCCCCTACTGTCTGTTGCAAAATGTTCCGACATTATACCGAGTTATACCAGCACACTTACTCCAAATGCTTTACATTCCATTTCTTTCAGAAGCCGGGGCAAGTCTCCAGCATTAATGTGTCTCAAGTGAAGGTCTGGCTCTGCACTTGTGTGCGCCTTGCAATGTTTTTGTTTGTATTTTCCTCTCGTCCATCTGATTTGATGATCTAATGCAGGCAGATGGGATTCCTGTCAGTGATGTGTGAAAACACCATTTGTGTGATCTTGAATAGTCGGCTGTTTTGCTGAGTGTTATGTAATCTAGAGTAGTGGGTTTGGTTTTTTTTTTGGTGATGTTTCTGCTTAGCTGTGCTTTGAGGGTATACAGTGGTTATCAGTTGCTTGCTTTATTTATTTATGTACTGTGCATTCTGTAAATTCCATATGTCCCTATACAAACCTTACTGATTCATATAATCACTGATGTCGATGAGAAAATAATACTTTCGTAACAGTAAGGGTAAGGGTAGCACCGTCACCTCGTAGCGAGGAGGTCCCGGGTTCATCTTTCTGTGTGGAATCTCCTCATGTCCTCGTCTCCTCGTGGGCTTACTCTGCCCACATGTGGGAAATATTAAATCAGGTTAAACTAAAAGAAAGGTTGATTTAAGAAAAAAACCATGATATGCAGTAGTAATAAAGTAGGTTGTAAACATTTCGATCCCTACAATATGTGAGTAAAGTCAGATCTACTGGTTAGGGGTAACAACAGTTCAGTAAACCTACCAGAGACAACTTCACTGATTTCACCAGCTTTTCACTCTCGTGTAAATGCAGGGTCTCAGGTCTGTCAACTGTTTTATTCAATTCAATTCAATTCAAATTTATTTCTGTAGTGCTTTTTACCACGGAGCATTGTCTCAAAGCAGCTTTACAATCTTATATTATCTTAAAAGCCAATTCCAAGTTGAGCAAGCGTAGGGCGACAGTGGAAAGGGAAAAACTCCCTGAAAGTAGAAGGAAGAAACCTTGCGAGGACCAAGACTCAACAGGGGACCGGTCCTCCATGGGCGAACTAGATGTTAATTAAATAAATGCTTAAAAGTATATTAAATTATAGCAAAATTAGGTAAGTAACAATTTCAATCAACAATAAAATGGAAATTAGTAATAAAAGAAATAAACTTAATTCTAAAACAAAACAGATTATAAAATCCATAGCGTGTTACAAACTGACAATGTACATGTTTTTATTCTTGTGAAATCCCCCCCCCCGGTTTCTTAAGGAAATTACTAGTACTAAGACTTTTTTTTTTAATTTTTTTATTTTTTTTGCCGCCTCATGTTTGCTGATGATTTTCACCCTGTATGGGCAGGGCATGATTGCAGTTTTCATATGAAAAAATAACTGTAATGTCCATGTACTTTTCTCATTTTTACAGATTCCTCTGAGGTCAGAGTATGGCTACAAAGTCAGCCTATTTTCCCACCTCCACCAGTACAGCCGCAGAGCCCCCCTCACCCAGCAAATCAGGTACCGTGTCACTTCACAGCCATCACCATTAATAGGTGTCTGTTCCAGCTGACTGCACCCTCGAAGAGGCGTTGAGCTCGTGTCATCCTTTTTAAAGTAAATTCAATGTGATATAGACTGCCTGTTAATTATGTGCATATTTTGGACAATGTCATTTTCAGCATCCCTGCTACAGTAATCCACCCGTCTATAGTGCGGTTGGGCCTGCAGTACTCGCAAGGCATCGTAGCAGGCTCGAACGCTCGATCTGTGGCTTTGCTGCATGCATTTAAACAGGTACACTGCTGCTTTGTTACAGCTTTCTTACAGCTTAGGTTAACCAAGCAAAAATGTCAGTGACAGCATTCAGTCATGTAGGTCATGGAAAAGTCATTTTTGAAATGTCTGTGTTCTATAGCTTCGAAGCCTTTGATTAAGCCCGTAACATGGGTGATGAAACATTTAAAATAAGAGTAGCACTCATATCAGTCATATCTACTTATTGCTACTCGACCACACTCGTGTTCAAACTGAATTTTTTTTGACATCCTTTCTGAGTAAAATCTGTTATGATTGTCTGACCTGTTCACATTTTGCCGTCTTAGGTTATTCAAGACTATAGTACACCCCCAAATGAGGAATTGTCCCGAGACCTTGTAAACAAACTGAAGCCTTACATCAGGTTAGACCATGCTCAGTACATGTTATATTGGTTAAATATGTTTAATACACAGCCCAGTTGTAAGGCAAATCTTTTGAATATTAGGCTGTGTGTGGATAATTCGCATGCTGAATTGGGTGCCTGTGTCTGGGGGTTTCTGGAATGTGGGTTCGTGGTGAGCCTAGGGACTTCAATACATGCTGTATAAATACTGGTTTATCACCTTAGCTTAAATCATCACATTTAATACACGTGTTGCTGCAGTAAATCTGGTTTAGTTGTTGTGTGAAAGAGGGGTGGTCGTTCTACTACAAATAGTAGTCTTAAATGCATCAGTAGTGACAGATTATTGTCTGCCAAAACATGTATTGTGATAATGTGTATCATGAAATATTGTTAATTATTGTCATTTTTTTTTTTACCATTTTCCCCACCCCCTTGAAAAATGAGAAACCAATAAGCTATTGGGCCCTATCCCACTCCAGTAGTTTTAGTTTTATATTAGTTTATGTATGCTCACTTGGTCTTTCTGCTTGGGTGACACATCGGTCAAATATGCTAGCCCATAACTAAAGGCACCTGGGTTCAAGTCCAAGCAGTGCCATTCTTCTGGCTTGGGCTGCCAATGTGTGGCTGTGTCGGAGAGAGTGGAGGCTGTCAATTAAGGACTTATGTCTCCACCCCTGGTGTTGAGCACAGACCTGCAACTACGCTTATCTTTTTCCCCCTCTTTCTTCAAAAATGCCCACATTCTAATGAATACTGGTGCCAGCCATATAAATGTGTTTGTGTTTGTCTACTTCTCATTGACTTTATGAAACAATTTGCCTTGCCTTTGCAGCTTTCTTAGTCAATGCCGCCCCCTCTCCGCAAGCATGGGTAATGCAATCAAGTACGTCAAGAAAGAGATCTCAAACATCCCCAGTCAGTGCAAAGAAGACGAGGTGAGAAGTAATAATAAAGTTGTGAGGGTAGCTGGCAACCCAGTCTGCATTATGAGAGGTGTTTATGTGAACTCGGCGGTGTCCTCACCATGATGATAAATGATCTGGATCTATACAGTTACACTGATCAGCCACGACATTAAAACAAGTGATAGGTGAAGTGATTAACAGTGTGATGCTCTAGATAACATTCTGCTGGGAATCCTTTGGTCCTGGCATTTGAGTGGATGCTATTTTGACCTGTACTACCTGCCTTAACATTATAGCAGACTAATTACATCCTTAAGAGCAACTGTATTTTAGCAGTGGCCGCTTTCAGCCATGTTCAGGAATGCTTTGAGGAACATGACTGAGAAGGTGCTGACTTGGCTTCCAGATTTCGCAGATCTCAATTTGTTTGAGCATTTGTGGGATGTAATGGACAAACAAGTCGGCTCCAATGAACCCTCATCTCAGAGCTTACAGGATCTTCTCTGAAGACCTCGGTGCCAAATACCACGGGATTCCTTTAGAGCTACTGTGCACTCCCATGCTTTAATGGTTCAGAGCTTGGGTGGCCCTAATGGACCTAGGCAATACTAGGCAGATGGTTTTAATGTTATTTCTGACCAGTGTAGATGCACAAATGCACCACCTCTATTTCATCTTTCATTTTAGGTATTCTTTAAATTTGATTCTCTTTAAATGAGTTAATAGTATACTTTTGTCTGTAGGCAAAAAAGAAATTACTATCATGTATTGATAACTACGTCACCGAGAAGATCAAGTTGGCTGCCCAAGCCATCTCTAAATATGCAAGTGAGAAGATTAGTGATGGTGATGTCATTCTTGTTTATGGATGGTAAGAACGGATGCATTTTTGAAAAATATTTGAAACACTTAATTTTTCTCATGCAAGGTTCCACAATAAGCTTTAAGGTAACAAGCAACAACAAAACAAAATTCTGACTGCAAAAATAGGATGAGGAGTATCATCAATTTGGAGTACACGTTTACACCAGGGTGCATTAATGGATTATACTTACAGATTTATTTTGCTCTGAGTAAGACTGAATTTTGTACTGCAGAAATAAATAACCTGCTCCCTCAGTTATTTGAGATATAGGGAAACTAACATTGTTTCCATTTAAAAACCCCGTTTCTAGTCTAGTTCTATTTTAATTTTAGGGGACTTAAAGTAAATAAAATGCCAATGTAATGAAATTGACTTTTGTCAACGTATACAAGAAATTGTACATTGTTTATTCATAAAAAGGAATGCTTTATCGAATGTAAAATCGATGATTGTGAGCAAATCGTGATCTCCGCATCATGAATCAAATCGTGAGCAACTTCTGACTTACAAAACTAAGGAGCATACCAAAAACATTTGGAGAACAAATGAGATTTGATCAGACTTTGACTGGAAGTCATAAGTCATTGTTTTTGATGAATTTTAAACAAATAGAACAACACATGGACACTATATATTCATTGTTTTAAATGGCGTACAAACAGAATAATGGTTTATCTGCTTTTCTGTTCTGTTATGGTGATGCATGAATCATCCGTTAATAATATTAAATACTCCCGACTACATACTTTAAACAATAGAGAACATAAGCTATGTAGCAAGGTGAAAATCAAGCCAGGAAAATTCTGCTCAGGGCTTTTGAAAGAGTTTTTTTTTTTAAACATGTAATTCTAATAAAAGCAGAATTATGTAGTTACTAATAACTGCCAAGTAGCGAGTTCATTTTCATGGACTTTGGTCATGCTCCTTGTCTTCTTGCCTGTTAAATCCGGTAAATGCCTGTTTACTTGATATTATTATTGTGTAAGCATAGTTACTCATCATTATTGTTATTAGGGGTCCTAGCATAAAGTGCAGGAACTCTGTTAGAATTTTTCTTTGTTCCTTGATATTCTAATTCTGCCTTAAAACGAACCCAAACCATAAGTTGTACAGACATGAAAATAGTTTTTTGGTAATGGTCTCAAATATTTTTTGCTAATTTGCATAATATGCAAAAACATACTGTTGCCAACGTTTTCAAAAATAATTACAAGTCACGCCACCGTAATGGGGAGGACAGTACTCACTGGACACCTTGCTAGTATCAGGTTGGACTCTGCTGTCTTCAGAACCATCTTGATTCTTTGTGGCATAAAATCAACAAGGTGCTGCATACATTTTTGACATGTTGGAAGATTTTGGTCCAAGTCCATGTGAAATACCCCCCAGTTTTGGTGAGCAGTGTATTTTCTAATATCATTCTTTGTTCATTCCTAGTGCTGTGCATGGAAAATCCCAGTCAGTCAGCCGTTCCTGAAATGCTAATATCAGCCTAGCACCAACAACCAGGCCACATTCAGACACTTAAATCACAGTTTTTCTCCATTCTGATGCTCAAGTTTGAATTTCAGCAGGTCTTGACAATGTTTACACACCTACATGCATAGGAGTTTCTGCCATATGATTGGCTGATTGGCTGAATGGGTATTTGCATTAACAGACAGTTGAACAGGTGCATCTAACAGTATTTCAGTAGAATTGCTTTTTTAGAATTAGGTAACACTAATTGTTGCGAATCCTGAGTGACACTGTTGAGGTGTTACATGCAGAAAATCAAAGAAAAACAAAAAGGCCATAACAGAACAATACATGTCATTTGTTCCACACTTTTATTAGAAGAAGCACATCATGAATGTTCTACAGCTATCCAGTAACCCTGTTAACATTTATGTTGAATTTAATTGAAATCGTAGAGCTATAACTGTTCTCGTGTGTGTGTGTGTGTGTGTGTATCTGTGTAGCTTAAAATGCTAGTTTCAGATATAAAAGAATGAAGATGGATTTATTAAGGCTTGTTGTGAAATCCTGTCACAATGAAATATTTACATGCTAAAAGTAATTTGTGCGTTACCTTTTTAAATGTTTTATTTTGGTCTTATAAACAGCTCCTCACTTGTCAATCACATCCTTTGTGAGGCCTTTGAGAAACATCAAGGGAAGTTCAGGGTCATTGTGGTGGACAGTCGTCCCCGGCTGGAAGGCAGGGAGACGCTTAGACGTTTGGTCAAGAGGGGGATTCGCTGTACTTATGTGCTCATATCTGCCCTGTCCTACATTCTGCCTGAGGTAAGTGTACTGCATTAAAGCTCATAATTCATGGGTGTCTGGCAGCGTGTTGAGTCAGACTGTCACGCCGCTGCAATCCCACTATTTAAATTTTCAGTACGATATCTGTATCCACGCTCTGGATGTTGCCTGATACGAAGCTCACCAGACGAGAAATGAGTCACCTGTGACTGAAACATACCTAATAGTGTGGATATAGATAGAATAGAGACATCAATGTTCAACCACACATTAGTTAAAGATGAATGAGTCCAGATGTATGAGTGCGGCTGAATGTTCATCATTATGGTAATCGGTAGAATTATGAGCAAAAGGAAAAAACCTAGCTCTCCAGCCGCTTCTTGTGGTTAAAATATACTGTCGCCTTAATGAAAACCCCCATTTCTGCATTAAAAAAAACCCTCTGAACATCACAGAACCTCTGTTTGTTACAGTGTTGCATATCGGATATGTACCGGATTTGAGTAACACATTGTTGACCAGTAGGACCTGGCACTGACCCATTCAGTTTTATTTCTATTCCCGCTGCCCCAAAGACAACAAACAGATCGTATCCAGACCACTTTTACCTCCTGTGTACATAGCATGAATTGACAATCTGAGTACAAGTACAACAATTTTATTTACACCTTCAACCAACAGGTGTCCAAGGTGTTTCTTGGAGCCCATGCCCTTCTAGCCAATGGATACGTCATGTCCCGTGTGGGAACCTCCCAGATTGCCCTCGTATCCAAGGCCTACAACGTACCTGTCCTGGTCTGCTGTGAGACCTACAAGTTCTGTGAACGAGTCCAGACCGATTCCTTCGTATCTAATGAATTAGGTAAATATGACTGACTGTGCAATGAACATGTACAGGTACGGTACATTCAGTACAGGTGCCAATCGTAACTTTGTTCGTCCTGCCTTTTCCTTAGATGACCCTGACGACCTGATAGTGACACGGAAAGGAAAGAGCCATCTACAGAACTGGCAGAATGTCCAATCTCTGGGTTTGCTCAATTTGGTCTATGATGTAACACCCCCAGACTTTGTGGACCTGGTGATCACGGAGCTAGGAATGATCCCCTGTACCTCTGTGCCTGTAGTGCTGCGAGTCAAGAACGTGGATCAGTGAAGATGAGGCTTACATTTGTTTATTCATAAAGCACTCGGTGGGCTTCTTGTGTTAAATAAACATGTATCTAAAATGGCACATAATACTTTTAATCAAACTCCTGTCTTTTTTCAGGAAATATCTTCAAACACTTAAATGTTTTATATATATACAGCTTGTATTTCGTACAGGAATGAAGGAGAAGTCCAGCGTTAAGTTACGATTATGCAGAGAAGGATGGTGTTAAGCACTTTGTTAGGTACACGTGAACTTACCACTTTTTTTAGGTACACCTCCATTCTACACTAATCTGTTCCACTTACCATATAACAGCACATTGTAGTTCTGCTGTTACAGAACGTACTTCATCTGTTTATCTACATTCTTTGGTAGTCTCCTTGACTTTGGCTAATTATCAGGACCAGATATGGTGAGAGAATCAGACATAGCAGTGCTGCTGGGGTTTTTTTTAAGTAAAGTGTTTGTAAATGCTAAGTCTGAGACAGATTAATCTGTTGTTGGACAGTTTGTTTGCTCACAGGACGCTGTATAAAGGATGCTGGTGGTAGGACAGTGGGTGAGCTATTTTCAATCCAGACATAAGTGACACTCGGGTGTTTACCAACTCCAGTAGCACTACTCCTAGAAGTACAACACACACTAACACCACCACCACCACCACCACCACCTAGTCAGTGTAGTGCTGAGAATGATCCACCACCTAAATAATAGCCAATAAGTGCTGGTCCTGTGGAGTCCTGACCATTAGAGAACAGAAGTAAAGGGGATGAACAAGATATTGAGTAATACACTGCTCACAAAAATGAGGGAATAATTCAAAATGAATACGAAGAGGATCCCACAAGAACTGCTGGACAATCTTTATCCCCATGAATATGCCACTACATCATTAATATATCACGACATCCGATTTGCATAATCAAACAACTTTTTGACTTTTCATTTACAGCTTTTCTGATGATATAAAGGAAAAAAATCAGATGCTTTTTTTTTTTTTTAATTGATTCATACTCATTTTGAAATATACATTATTTTTGTGAGCAAAAATACTCTGATATGGGAAGTGAAAGAATGGACAAAAAGTGTAGAAAAAGGTCACCAAACTTTGAATCATCTCAATCTGCTAAAACATTTACTTTTAGTTCCGTACCCAGGGACTGCGCAGTGGGGCGCACAGTTAGCCGGCTCACCACAGAGCCCCAGTGATTCTTTGATTGATCCTGACCTCGTACTCCACCCGTGTGGAATTTGCAGTTCTCCTTGTGTGTCTTTACAGACTTTAATAACTAACTCTGGAAAATGTTCTGTATCAGGTGAATAAACTTCACATCCAATTGAACATCTCCTCTAGCTCTAACATGTCTGAAGCCCAGAATTATTGATACCACGGCAAGTTTTGACTTAGTTACTTTTAATTAATCAACAATTTTTTTGGACCGGAAATGACACTGGCGTCTCTCAGACAATGTTAAAACGATATATGAGAAACATCACTGTGGTAAAAAAAACAAAAACTATGTTCTTATCTTCTGGGAGATGCCTTTGTCATTTCAAGTCAAAAAATTACTAGTTGAATAAAAGTAACTTTAAGCCAAAATAATCAATTGGCAGGAGTAAATTGTGGCTTCACTCTGTATTTCTTCCAGCCCTATGAATTCAAGAGGTCTGTCTTGAGAAAATGTCGACTTTTCCATTGCACTGATCTGTCCAGATGGATTAAGGAGAAAACAGAAATCTTTACACCATTTATTATGGCCTTGTTCATTTTTCCAGTTAAGTTTAACATGTCAGTTATCTGCTGGAAGTTGGTCAGTTTCACACAACACTGATAAAGTAACATCATTCGTCGTCCCTGCAAGTGTTTTACATTCTTTCTTGTAGCACTGTAAACTTAAGATCTGAGCATACAAAGATGCATGAAATACAACTGGTTATGCAATTCCTAGAAATGCAACACATTTGAAAATCACATACGATTCATAATAAAACAATCTTATGTACAAGGGTGGACAAAATATAAGAAGCAGCTTTAAACATGACTAAAACCCATTTAAAAACAGAGGCACAGTTGAGCTCTGATAGCTGATAGCTAACAGCCACACGTGTAAGCGATGTGTGACAATTAGAACTTTATAGTCAGACTTTAAAACAACATCGAAGACACAAAACATCTTGTGTAGCACAGAACACCTTCCCATCTGACCTCACAATTAATATGCCCTAATTAGGTTTTACTATATTGAGAAAAACTGAAACAGACAAGCTATAATACATTTACATTTATCCTTATCCAGAGCGACTTACAATTAATACAGTCTTAAAATCCAAGCCATTGCCTTGCTCAAGGACCCAACAGTGGTGGGTTTTGAACCCTGGACCTTCTGGTCCATAGTCCAGTACCTTAACCCCCAAGGCCACCACAGTCCCATAATAAATGTCGGTTATTCACAAGTTCAGGACGTTGGTGCCTGGAACACCAGCAAATGAAAGGCATTTCTAATTGCCCAGTGAATTTTACAAACCTCTCATCAGCTGTAAGCACCTTTTAAAACATACGGGAGCAATAACTCAGGTGCCTTTTGCCTTGCGGCGTTGGGTGACCCACAATAAGATTGAAACCACGACTGTAGCCCCAGCTAGTATTCCCATGACTTCTAGCTTTGGAAACTGACCCTGGAATTCAGAAGAGAAATATAGGTAACGTCAGTAGTATACAAGTCTTCTCACATAAACAGTACTTGGTAATGAAGTGGGGTGTTACGATAGCTTGTGACATAATACATCGCCATGCATCAATGGGACGTGCATTGTGGAAACATCATGTGCAATATTTATGATAAGACTTAGTTAAGACATGGAAAGAGTTTATGCAACTAATAATTCTGAGGTGCTGAAAATTAAATTATTGAATTATAAAATTTATATATATTTTTTAACTGGCTCTAATTTTCATGATAATTGGTGCAGAGATGCATTTGTCTCCAAAGGTACATTTTACATTTATGGCATTTAGCAAACAGATTTGAACCTTGGACCGTTAGGTCCACAGTCCAGCACCTTAACAACTAGGCTACTGCAGTTCTAAATGTGAATATGAGACAAAAATGAACATTTCAGCTTTTATTTCCAGGTATTTACACATGGATCTGATACACAGTTCAAAACCCACCCATTTTTCTTTTGAGCAAAATTATTGTGACAAATACATTTTAAATGGATTAAACCGAATAAGTCTTAATATTTAGTTGCAAATTCTGCATTGAGCCTGTGACACACTGACATCACTTTTGCATTCCTCTTTTGTGATGTTTTTCCAGGCTCTTCAGCTGGTGTTTGTTTTGGGGGGTTTACTCCCTTCAGTCTCCGCTTTAGCAGGTAAAATGCATACTCTGTAGGGTTTAAGTCAGGAGATATTCTAAGCCCTTCCAAAACCTTGCACCTCTTGCACCTGATGAACTTATTTGTACTTTTGGCAGTGTGTTTATGGACATTCTCTTGCTGTATAATGAAGGATCTTTAATTTGGCATATGCATATGCATATGGCATATGTTACTGTAGACTCTTGAGTTAATTGTACTGCTGCTATCATGTGTGAGTACATCCCAGAAGAAGCCATGCAAGCCCATGTTATGTGTTCCATAGATGAGCTTGTATGTTTTGGATCATGAGCAGATCATTTCTTTCTCCAAACGTTAGCCTTTCTATCACATTGGTAAAGATAAATCTTCATCTCATTAGTCCATGAATCTTTGTCCCAGGATTTTTGATTCTTGTCTCTGTACTTATTGGCAAATTCCAGCCTGACCGTCCTATTCTTCTTGCTAATAAGTGATTTACAACTTGGTTTGTGAAGCCTCTTGTTCATTGATTCTTCTGCAAACTGGAGATTGTGATACCATCACTTCTACCCTCTGGAGGTTGTTGCTGATGTCACTAACAGTTGTTTCGGGGTCTTTAACAGTACGCACAACGGTTCTGTCATGAACTTCTATGGTTTTCCTTGGCATGCATCGCTTTGACTTCGGTTACTTATTACATCAGTGGCGACTTTCTTCTCCAGGAAATATCCAAACGGTTGTACTGGCAATGGCTAATATTTGTGCCACGGCTCAGAATTATTTTTCATCTCATCTTCACAATTTCTTGTTTGTCTTGTTTGTCAACGTTCATGTTGGCTACTCTTCTAATGCACAGTTTAAACCCAAATTGGAAACTGAGCTTATACATTCCGTGCTATTTATTGTTTTAATAATCAATGTAACAGGACACACTTGGTCAATGAAACACACCTCACATTAACATGTTCCAGTACTTTTGCTCACAAGAAAAATGGGTGGGTTCAGACAAAAGGTGCTACCTTCTGAACTGTGTATCAGACCTAGAGGTAAGTAGCTTAAAACTAAAATGCTGATCTTTTGTCTCATATTCATCTTTTAATGTGAAACCCAAATGTCTACAGAAAAAAACAAAATGATTGGTTTCACTGTTCCAATACTTTTGTAAGGGGGTCTCTTTCGCAGAGCCTTTGAAACAACTCTAGTCAAAGAGCGTCATCTCTGAAAGACCAATGAAAAGGAAGAAGTCACAGATTCTGTATGACCTGTGAAAGCTACATGATGCAATCCTAATTAAATCTGCATCACACCAATCTATACAAGTCTTACATTCTTTCTCGCTATTCAGCAATGCCTCAGATTTACATAAATAAGTCAAAAAAACAAAAACTAGTTTATGCATAAACTACGATCAACATCAATCTCTGTAGTGACCTAAAGGTGCTTGCCCTCATGCTTGGTCTCCAGGTTGGATACACAAAGTTTTGCTATTTCCTGTGTGAATAGTAAAGTCGTGCAAGGGAAGAACACTACAAGAAAAGAGACTGGCCACTCAGACAATGTTAATCAAATCAGATTCTGCTACCACCATTCATGCATATCAAGTTGGGTCTTAGGAACAAATTTGTGAAGGCAATGGACAAAAATGCCAAAGCCTTCCAGAATCTCCTTTGTAAATTTTCAAAGTTGAGTGAAGCAATGACAAAGGGAAGGAGTTTTCATTGGTCCTTAGATCCATGTGCTTCTTCAAGATGAGAAGCCTCACTCTTTGCTGCATGGCAAAAAAAGGCTACATGGGGAGAACTTGGCCCTTAAAAAAGTAATTTATTGCACTCTCATCTATACTTCTTTGCACCAAACTGTCAGTGATGAGCATGATGAGCAATTTCACCAGGATATTGTTACTATGGAAAAAAAGATATCAGGGTAAATGGAGCCCTTTAATGCTTGCAGACTACTGCAGGACACCGGAGTCAATCTGATGCTTACAAGAGACACTTAAAAATTAGCTGAGAAGCCAGTTACAGATTTCATACAGTCCATTTTTGTGCTTAGGCATGTGATTTCTGGACAGGACAGATGTTTTGTCACCTTGTCTAGAGTTGTTCCTGCCATTTGTGTTGCCAGTTAGACCCCCCCCCCCCTTCCTGCAGGGCAAATGTTCCCACAACTTACAGAAAAGGCTGACACTGAAAATCAGGCCAGATGCTTCTGGGATTTCTTGGGACTCGCATGGATCCACACCACCTTGGGCAGCTTAAATGATGAAAACTAGACCCTGATTTCATTTTCATCTTTAGTGTTCTTTATCCAAAGGAGCGCTTCAGGATATGATCCTTACCTCTCTTAAGCACTTATATCCATGGAAGTTCTGGGCACAGCTGCACTGAAAGAATCCTGGCCCATAGGGCATACACTGAGAGTTCTCAGGACAGTTCCAGGCTAGAAGACATGATCAAGAACAATTAAGCAAAATATTGAGATCATGTGTGTATGATGAGCTTAGCATGTGGCTGTCGTACACATCTGTCCAGTTTGGTTGCAGGCATTCCTCTGTCCTTCACATAGCCTGGAGTCGTGAGTAATGTCCACTCTGTCCCATGACCTGTTACCCCCGGGACAGGCCAGCTTTATTGGCAGCACACTGAGTGAAAGGGAAGATTGCATGGCTTAGATTTAGATCGTCCAAAGCATGAAAGGTGATTACACAGTTCTAATACTCACATTTGGGCAAGCTGATTAAAACCTTGAAACAAATCGTCGCCCAGTTTGGAAATCGGGTTGCTGGAAAGATCTCTGTAAAGTGAGAAGAGATGATGGACGTTATATGTCACGTATTCAAACTGAATTCGAAACCTGGGGGTTATAGCACAAAGCAAGTTAGGCTGAACCCCGTTAAGCTGCTATGGCAACGGATGCATTTAGTACAGACCTGCTGACACAAACATTTAACCATTGTCAGAGTTGCTCATTCTTTACAGTACTCTACACAATTCATACGCCACCATGAGAATGACTGCATGTAATTATGTATCGGTGTCTTTATTCGAATACAACTAGAAAACACGGGGAATATGCTTGCAGTATTTCAGTTTGTATCCAATCATAAACAGTGCTACACATGGTCATTATACCATTGCTAAAGCAACAAATCTAATGGCGGCATAAGACTATTGCACTGTATTGTACATCTGTACAGTTCTTCTTCATCCAAAATGGCAGTTATAAAAACAGACTTTTTGCTTACTGCCTAATATATTCCAGACCTTGACATAAACAGTTGAAATGAAGGCATTGTTATTCGGCGTGTGTGGTCACAATGTTTTGGCTCCTCAGTGTACATCGTATCTGAGACAATGGTTTAACCAAAAGCCTCAGAACACATCGCTTGTACATTTTAAGGACTTCTTTTCAATAGTGTCTCGTACATTGCATGGCCAAAGCCATCTGCTTCATATTAGTACATTTTCAACCACACCACACACACTGCTATTAAAAGTTGTTTTGACCCTCATTCTCCCATTCAGGGTGAAGGGACTCTGGAGCCAATCCCAGAATCTATTAGGCCAGGCAAAATCACTCGGTAATGGGACTCAACCTACCCAGCCAACCTTTATATTGCAAACCCAGCTCAGGGTTCAAACACAAGACCTCGGGAACGAGCGGTTTCCAGAAGCTGGCTCTTACCGCTGAGCCAAAGAAGCTGCTCAGTTGCTATTTATGTTGAACCAATGGACCATACTGGAGAGCTCAGGGTCTTTCAACAAAGGAGTCATAGGAGGCCACTATCTGAAGTCAAACCTCAGACCAGCCCCAGACTGTAGGTTCTGTGGTGAAGGAGATATGTCTAGGACAGCTCAGATGCACAGCAAATATTATCCAGTTTGGATGTAATGATCTCCGCTCATAATTAATTTTTCATTCTTTTTTTAATGCAAACAATTCACATATACACGTTTTTGAACAAACAGCTTTAGTCCTCTGTAATAACTTAGTCCTTTAGTTCTTTAATAACTAGAAATATAACTGAACGCCATCTTAAACTGAGACTCACAGTAAAACTCAGTGCTCCAGTTTCCATTGTAGATAGATACCCATGGACAACTGGGCCCTCTGGTGTTCAAAAATGCAATTGCATTAGATGAAGGAAACAGAATGCGTGTGATCTGTATTACTCACAAAATATCATTTTTGCATCGCAATGCTGCTCCCCTATTGTGAAGAGATTCATTACACCACCAGCTGAAAATCTGATAGCTTTCAGGTTTGGTGGAGAAGCAGATCATCTTAAATTGTGCAAGTTGTAAAATTCACTATTGACCACAATCTTTCCACATGCTCCCACCGTAAGTGTTTTGATTTAGGCATTGACAGAACTTTCAGCCATGTTGAGTGAGTGTGTACGTTGAATATTTGCGGTTATCTAGACTCACATCAAAACTGCAGCAGATGCTTCTTGGAGGTCCTCAATATGACTGAGGGAACAATTTGATAAATCCAAGCTAAAAAAGTAATGCATAGAAAAAAAAGTCTGAGTTTGAATTCTGTTAAGCAGCATGCATAAGGAGGAGTACTGAATTGCATGCCCACCCTAAAATGATGTCCTCCTCATTCTGAAAGCAGCATCGTCCTTCAACCCGCCCGGCTGTTCGACAGAAACTCCACACTGCACTGTCGTTCTGTAACGCTCCTTTGCACATGTGACATAACTATGGGTTTCATGAAAAGAAAGAACGTTGGATAATAATCACCATGGAAACCTACTTCAAAGACTATTTACAAAAAACCTAAACATACATCATGACATTTAACTGCATATTCGGTAGGAATGAAAAGTCTGAGACCACCTGTGAAAATGGTTGTTAGGATCCTTTTGGGGAAGGATTTATAGTGCAAATGGATAATTACCCAAAATCCACCTTCAAGCTTTGAAATAACTATAGTCGTTATCAACATTAATGGCACCCTTGATTGCAGAATATAAAAAAAAAAACAAAAACATGAGAAATAAGTATGTATATATCAACTTTACATTATTAGAACATTGAAAAACTGGTCAACATACAGCCTTTAAAAAAAACTAATAAATAAGAAATATAGTATATGACATTCATAGTATTGAAAGGTACCCTTCGCTCCCCTTTGGTAACAATAACACAGAGCTTCATGTATCGCTCTTCTAGTAGTTTCTTCCAGTGCATTCGCTCAAGCTTTTGAACGTTTGCATAGATCCTTTTCCCAATAGCTGATTTCAGCTCTCTCCAAAGATTTCACATTTACATTATTTAGCAAATTATCCTTATCCAGAGCAACTTACAGTTGACTGAGCATGCTCAAGGACCAAACAGTGGCAGCTTGGCAGAGTTGGAATTTGAACCCTGGACCTTCTGGTCCATAGTCCAGTCCAGATTTTCAATTTTATTGGGAACAGGAATCACTGCTGGCCAGTATAGTTTGTTTCAAACCTAGTTTACTTGGGAGCACATGTATCTGATAATCCTACAAGCCACACAACTATATGGATCCTCCAACGTGTTTTACTGTTCTTTTTGGGCTTTATTCCATCATCCATAAATGTAATGGTGGTTTCATAGGCAAATAACTCAAATTTGAAGACCTCCATGGCCCTGTTATCTTCAATGGGCAGTGTACAGTATGGACTGAGACCACGGTACTGATTGAAACCAAGGTGTCTCCAGCTCAGCTTGAAGGTCTCTGGATGTTTTATGTGATTTCTATGAACCAACTTTCATAGGTTTCTCCCATCAGATTTCCTCTTCCACAAGCAGCAAACAACCTGATAACATCTCAAATTATTGAAGCAAAGATTCCAAGGTCTTTGAACAATCTTGTATCAGTCATTAATAGTAAACTGGCATCAAATCTTTAGCCTTTTTCCCTGCCAAGTTTGTATTTTGTTATTTTTTTTGTAATTTGCTTGTTTGTATGAAACGTGTTAATATACATATAAATTCAGTTTAACTAAACATTTTGTTTCAGGAGATATTTTACATGATGTACTCTATATTTACTTAACATACCTAATACAGGGGTGCCAATAATGTTGACTGCAACTGTACTTTAAGACCAGTGAAGATAAGGCAATGCACACTGTCATGGACCTTCCTCATCTGATCTAAGTCCCACTGAGCATTTATGTGGGGCAACTGACAGAGAAATTCAGACTTTAAGTAACATCACAAAATGCTATTTGGAGCGTTTGTAAGTCATTTTGATGACCTCTAGGTAAGGGTGACGATGTTAATATATTTACCAAATAATGACACAGCCTTGAGTCCATGACACTGTCATTAGAGCAAAAGGGAAAACATACCAAATACTGCAAATCTAACATTTAGTGAAAAAACAAATGATTCTGATGATTTGTAAGTTTGAAAAACACTTGAATAACTTGAAAAATAGTTAATGCAAAATAAAAACTAGCAGCCTCCACTCTATAGAGGGTGATTCAAAAGCCACAGGACACCCTTTTATTTCAGAAACAAAAGGGAAAATGACACATCTGAATATCTGCTTATCTTGTAGGCTATGGCCGCCATCTTGAAAGCCAGCATATTTGAATAAAGGCCAAGGTTTTCCAATGGTTTTCCAATGTGGTCATATAGCATATCATAAAAGACCAGAATTGTCTCGGCAATCGAGTGCCACAGTCAGATTTACAATATCTCTTGTGGTTCAAACGTTATCAACACAGCAAGTTCAAAACGTTTGTTGGACTGAATATGAAAATGACAAATTCTGAATCTGGGGAACTCGGCTGCCGTATCATGGCCACAGACTTCAACAACCCACACCCAGAAAGACCAAATTACAGGAAACCGGGACTGTGGACGGCAAGCCACATAGTGTTCATCTGAAAACTGCCAAAGAAACCTCAACAATGGTTTTGGCAGCCTTTGCGAAAAGTCCGCACAACATGCCCTGTGACTTTTGACTCACCCTATAAATTTGGTTGGCTAACAACATGTAAAGAAAACAGGGGACACACTGTTTTTGTATTAGCAAAAATAAAAGGGGAATAGTGTCACTGTAATATAGATATACACACACAGTCACACCCAGCTCACAACGAACATTCAAATTTCCATATAATCAATAAATTAGATGAATTAGAAATGAACCTTTAGCAGACCGAGTATGTCTTTTCACACAAATCAATAAACCCGAGTCATCAGCATTGCTGTATTGTAAATTAGTCCAATCTACCTTAACAACGAAATCAGCATAATAGTAACATGAAACAGAGAATGAGTCACATGTACGAAAGCAGACTTCAGTTGAGATTAAAATTTATTTTTGAAAATATGGTACAAAACTGCTGTACTTATTAAGACTATTAAAAACAATTTTCACAGACATGATGAAACAGTCATTGGTTACAAACCCTATACTACCCTATACCCTAAACACTGGGACAGTATGAAATGCAAATAAAAAAAGCAGAACATAGTGATTTGACCGAGATTCATCTTAACTTCACTAATTCCAAAAAAAAAAAGTTGGGGCGAGGCACATCTACCGCTGTTTCTCCCCTTTCCTCTTAACATTCTGCAATCATTCTGAAACTGGGGACATGTTCAGCTATTCCACAGACCAGAGTCTTCAATTTCACATTTGCATTTTCTAATGCCCCAGATGTTTTCGATGGCATACAGGCTGGGGTTGGGTTTTAACACCCCACACTCTCCATGCCGTTCTAACATTTACAACGTGTCACCGTTATTTTGATGAAATGTGTACAGACATTCCTACAATTTGCCAAGTGAACCACTCCACTGGCTCTAACACACCACCAATACCATGTCAGACTTTGGGTTTTAGTAAGATTATCCTGTTACTTTTTTACCCGTGTCCATCGTTTCTTAAAAAAAAAAAAAAAAAAAAAAAGTTATATGGGCGACTCGTCAGGCAACAGCACACTTTCCCACAGTGTGTCGGTTTCTCATGTGAGCGTGGGCCATTTGGCTTCTGCTTTATGTAGGAGATGCAAAGCAGGTCCAGTGACAGATGGTCTATATTGACACATGTGGCTACATCTTTAATAGAGGCATGTAAATGTTTAATGTAGTGCTGAAGGGGCCACATGTTTAGCGAGCAATCTGATAACTGCAGAAAAATCTGATTTGGCCAGGAATCTGATCAACAATTACACGCCTTTGAGTGATTTGTATGCCCTTGTGTAATAAGATAAATGACTAAATTCTGGGTTTACATGACTTGGGCAATAACTGAACAGAAGGATAGAACATAAACTTCAACCTTTATTAATTAAATAATCAAATTCCTAATTTCCCCAAGCATATACTGTGTTTCAGAACCGTTTCGAGTTTAAATCCTGCACAACAAACACACAAGAACGAACTCTCTTAGAGTAAGAGGACCTGGCAACCACGTCTAATTCCTCTAGCCACTTCCGGGGCTTCATTTGAGTGCAGGTGCAGACTGAGAAAAGTGATTCAAATCAAATTAAATAATAATATTCATGCACACAGACATCAGAATACGGAGTTAAAAATCCAGCTCGATATCAGATTTCTTGACATGATTTCCAGAACTTAATCCAATCTAGGAAATTAGAGTATGCTGTTCACATATTACTACTTTCTGCTACCTAAATAATCAGATAACTGCAGAAATCAGACTATGATCAGATTATTAATGTCATGTAAACTTGTAATTATTGTAAAATGTAATTATTAATAATAATTAATGCATGTAAACACACTCAATGTTGTTTTTTTCTGCTATGCCCTTTACGCACACGATTTCTTTATATTGTCTGAATCTTTTAGTAACATTATGGACTGTAGGTGGGTCTTCCGTATGTCAAGTGTGGTTGTGTTGGAAGCTGATGATCACATCCTAGCTTGTAAACAGTCAAGCCAATTCACCAGGTTATCTGTAGCTTGTCCCAAAGTGTTTTATGGAATATTTCACAAGCTTTCCTTTTTGTTTATGTTGCCTCTATCCCAATTTTTAGCATGTGTTATAGGCATCAAAGTTTGACTGAAACTATGATTACAAAAAATAGTAACGGTGATAAAAAGTAAAACATGAAACATTTTCTATTTGCTGTTTTCACTAGACATGGGTAAATGAAAATTTCCTTTTTGAAACTTGGGTTTGGAAAACAGCTGTACCAACAGCACCAGGCACAACAGTAAACACATGCAACAAGGTTACAGCGTGACATAATGATAAAACGCTCAAGGGAAGCCTAAGCTCTTCTGTAAAGGTACAATATACAGGCTCTTCTTAGTCTTTTCCATTAACATTATGGACTGACTGACACTTTGGTGACATTTGAGCCAGAGTGTGTGATCTGAGTATTTGGTGGAAAATCTGAAATATAAACTGTGATCATGTGTGGCAGGTACTCTACTCAGTGCTTTCACCACACTGTCCACACTGGTTTATTGCTGCTCCTTTATTGTACTTTTGACAAATGGTTCCCCATCGGACTCTCATTTTCTGCAGCTCTTGCATCCTGGGATTCTCGTGTTGATCACTGATAAGTGCCAATTGTTGTATCTAGAAAAAACAACAATTACTTTGTTGATGATAATCAAACTTTATGTCTAATCACTGGCAATATTTAATCACTTTGAGTAAACAATAATGGGCTAAAACCTGCATGCTCAATATATCTAGACATTAGAATTAATGTGACCTAAAATAGTTTAAAGTAGTCGATTAACTAATGGATTTATTACACTTCATTTAACAATATTTGACGTTCCTGTTTAAATAGTAACCATCAGAACCGAAGTGTGTGTCCATTAGGGGTGGACGATATGGCCCTAAAACAATATCACTACTATTTTAGGGTACTTTTGCGATAACTATATATTTGGTGATATATTTCAACAACATACACTAAATATTTTTATACTTTTTAATACCTGACCTCACGGCTTTTTTGACACTCCTCCATTTTGTTGTACATTGTTTTGTACCAAAACCCCTTCCACCCTTTTTGGGACAATTTCCACCACCACACAACCCACTTTCTGCCATATCTGTTGCTCTGCCTGCGAGTCACGTAATGGAAGTACACCGTACTCCATTACATCATTACATAAAGACGTCGGAATATCACGATATGGATGTTTTATATCGTCTAAAAATATTATACCGGTATTATCGCAAACAATATGATATGACCCCCAGGTTCATACTTAACAGCAAGGCTACGATTTGTGTTAACTAGCTTTTCAATGTAGTGAAAAAGCTACTCTTTAGCACAGCAATAGCAGGAATCATGCCCGACTCGAATCCATTTGTACAGTGTCAGGTTACAAACTTACAACCTGATTAAAGCCATTTAATGGGTCAAATCTTGCTTAGTAAGAGCCAGCAGAATGTCATAGTTTGTCAACAGTTTAGAATAGTCGATATTTCTGCAAAAATGTGACCTATATCATCAGCATCAAGATCACAGACTTTGTAAAAATGAATCAATTAAAAATACATTTTAAAAAAAATGAAGAAATATGACAGGAAATATAAATCTCATATTTAATTAATGTCTGAATGACAGTATGATTGCAACCATGTGACACCTGCTCACAGAAAAGAGAATGGCAGTCTTGAAAGGCATAAAACAATGGTAAAGGTCTATACTTTCTTTTTCATATTCGAGTTCAGAAGTGTCTCGGGTTTTATAATAGCTAAAAAGCTAAGAATTACTTTATTAAACAGTATTATATCGTATTACATCGAATGTTTCATATGATATCTTCAGTAAATTATAGGTCACTGGTAATGCCTGGTCAACGTCCTGTTTCACAGAACATAATACAGATGTCAAACGGCCTGTATCTGGACATTTATATATTTAGGAAAATCCAATATTTCTGTTAACTGTTATTCAGTCTTTAACATCAAACTGGAATTTTTGAAATATACTTTGAAATATACTCTCCTATAGGTCCACAACATTTCTGTTGGATGAAGGTCAGGACATTCCAAAACATTAACTAGATCCTTCTTTAATCATCATGTGGTAGATTTACTTGTATTGTGTTATCTTTTTTTATTTTTATCACCTTGCTGTAAGATCCCTGTTCACTTGAAAGTCAATTCCTGGACATATTTCCTGATATTTTAACCTGCTACTATATTCCAATTTGGTCTTTAGTAAACAGCAGACTGTTCTTTTTGGAGAGCAATCCTGCAATGCACACCACTGACATTTGGTGTTCTCCTGATGGCGGACGCATGAGCACTCACATTCAGTACTTTAACATTAAGCAAACTTTGATTGCTTGGTTTCTGTTTGACTTCCCAGACATTTACACGCCTCGTTCGCTAGTGATCTTGTATGATCCCTACTGGGGAAAGAAACAATAGTCTTGACTTTTGACGTGACTGTGAATTGGTGAGTCCAAGTTTGTAACCTTTTCCAGCTTGATTAGCATCAACTCTTTTTTTTGAGGTCCACAGAAACCATTACACATCTCCACAAATGTGTTGTGAAGATCGGCTTTTGATAGACCCCTGTTCTTTAAATACAACCGGGTAACCGCTCACATCTATTTGTTAAGCCATTGATTTAAAACACATGACTGCAGTTTCGCCTTCAAATTCATTGCAAATCCTTTAATTTCACATATTTTTGCCATTCACAGATATGTAATATTTGGTCATTTTCCTCAAATTACCAACTATACCGCTCACAAACATTAGAGGAGATTTCATAATGAAGCATCCCCTAATTTTTGTGAGCGGTGTATAATATTTACCCCCATGTGTTCAGTTGGGTTCTCGTTATCTACTTGAAGGACTTGAGTAAAAATATAATGATGTTTTTTGTAATATTAAAGAAAAAATATAGGAAATCCTAAAGGGCCCACAAACTTTCAAGCCTTTTAGCAAGGTCATGGACAACAACACAGGCAAGACTTTTAGGAATGCCCCAAGGACTGAGCATTATCACAAATATACTGACTATTGCCTGAATTGTGTATGAGCCATGAAACTGCTTTGCTTGCACAACAACCTAGTGGAAAACAGTGCAGTGCAGGTCACCTACTGTGCAATTAAGCTAATGAGCCACTGCTACTCCAAATGTTTGTGTTACAGCTAATGACTGTCATTTTATACAAGCAGTTCTTGATGGCCAATGCTCTTTCTATTACATGAGAACATCTGGGGGACTCAGACTTGTCGGTGATGACCACATTTGGTCGTCAAGGACAATATACCAGGAAAGAGGTTTTGTTATTTTCACTGAGCTAATGTTGTTTACTTGTCTGACTAGTCACAGCTGCAGAGTTGACATTTTTAGGTTACTTGTAGGAATGTGCTAATACTATTCACATTTCTGCATGTTGTTTATTTTCTTTATCATTTGCTTTTGTACAATCCCTTTAGTCTATAGTTACTATTTATTATTATGATTGCAGGTTATTTATTTGAAACTATTCCTAAACTATCTTAACTAACAATAAGATAATTAAGTTAAATTAATTTGTACTTAAGCATAAGTAGTATTATTACTAAGTATTATAGTAGTTACTTTCGATTTCATCAAATGATATGCACAAATATTAATAAATATGCATTTTAGTAAAGTATAACATTAAATAATATATACCCTGAATTTATTATGAATTATATTATAGTCTTTTGAAAGCTAATTATGGTGGTGACTCATGTTTTCAGTCTTCTGTCAAACGTAATCAGAAGTGAGCACATAAAATCACCTGAATATAGCAACAACATCAATTATATCCATATTATTATTATTATTATTATTATGTCCATATTATATTATTTTTAGCACCACCACCTCGCAGAAAGAAGGTCCGGGGTTCAGTTTCAAGGTGGGTCCTTTCTATTTGGAGTCTGTATGTCCTCCCCGTGTCCCCACAAATGTGATCCGAGACTAAGACTGCTGATGCATGGTCTCTAGCCCAAGACTGGACTTGAGTACTACAACACTAGTCAGTAGCCCCGCAAGACTACCAAAGGGCAGGTACTATTGGAGTGGTGGATCATTCTCAGCACTTCAGTTAATGTGTGTACATGCTTTTAATAATAGAACTGTAGGAAAACAGATTTTGTGATCCATTCCCCACCAGAACACCACACACTACCACACCACCGCCAGATCAATGTTACTGGATTTCTGTGGATCCATCACCCAAACAGGACAATAAGTATTGTATTGTCTGCAATTCTAGAACTACAAAACGATTCTACATGGCAAGTTGGATGGATGAAATGCAAGTGGTTGGATTGTTACAACAACAAAAAAAGCAGCCGCAGTTTAAAGTTTACCAGTTAAAACGGAGGCTTTTGAAGCCATGACGTGACATCAGCGCTACTATAACCCCAATTCCAACCAAGTTGGGATCTTGTGTAAAACATAAAAAAGGGAATACTGTGATTTGCAAATCCTTTTCGATCCATATCCAATTGAATACACTACAAAGACAAGATATTTAATGTAACAAATATTTGAACTCATTTTGAATTTGATGCCTGCAAGACGTTCCAAAAGAGTTGGGACGGGAGCATGTTTACCTCTGTATTACATCATCTTTTACATCCTTTAAACAGCACTCAGAAGTGTTTGGGAACTGAGGACGCTAATTGCTGAAGTTTTTTTAGGTGGAATTCTTTCACATTTTTTGCTTGATGTACAACTTCAGTTGCTTAACAGTCAGGGGTCTCCGCTGCCATATTTCACACATTTTCAATGGGAGACAGGTCTGGACCGCAGGAAGGCCAGTCTAGTACCTGCACTCTTTAACTACGACGCCACGCTGTTGTAAGACGAGCAGAATGTGGCTTGGCGTTGTCTTGCTGAAATAAACAGGGACGTTCCTGAAAAAGACGTTGCTTGGATGGCAGTATACGCTGCTCCAAAACCTGCATGTACCTTACAGTATTAAATTTTGCCTTCACAGATGTGCAAGTTACCCATGCCATGGGCACAACTGTGAACTGTGTTGACTAACAATGGTTTTCTGAACTGTTCCTGATGTTGGCTTTTAATTAAGTACCACCTGAGGGATCGAAGGTTTTCGGCCTTGCCGTTTACTTGCAGAGGCTTCTCCAGATTCCTTTAATCTTCTGATGATATTACGGACTGTATATGTAGAAGATGAAATCGAAATGGCAATCTAATCAAAATCTAAATTCCTTGCAATTGCAAGGTTCTAAAAGAGGTGTTTTTTGAGCATTCCTCAACTTTCCCAGTCTTTTTTGTTGCCCCTGTCCCAACTCTTTTGAAACATCTTGGAGGCATCAAATTCAAAACGAGTGAATATTTGCAAACAACAATAAGTTTATCCATTTGAACATGAAATATCTTGTCTTTGTAGTGTATTCAATCGAATATGGGTTGAAAAGGATTTGCAAATCGCATTCTGTTTTTATTCACGTTTTACACAACGTCCCAACTTCATTACAATTGGTGTTCTATATAAACGTCCGAACAAACGTGGTAGCGCCATTCACTCTAGTTCTTTGGCAAGTTAGTGTATCTCTCGCTATCTGTAAACCGTGCCTTAGTGAGGTGTTTCTGACCTAATGATTTCTAATGAATGGTTCTAACAAATCTCTTGTCCAATTTTAAATTGTGGTCCAAACCTATACTGTAGTACCTCAGCATATACTCTCTCTGAAGTCAGTCTGCTTTGTTTGACTGTACTTCCAGATCACTGACACACTGACATCTACACTAATGTTACACGGAAACCAGTACAAGTTTCAATGCATCTCTGTTAGAAAGAACCACTGACTAGCTAATAAATGTAGGTTACTCACTGATAGGAGGAAAGTTGAGAACATGGGTGAGGACAAATGTGTCAGTTACATCTGCGTGGTAGTCGAGGGTGACGGCATGTCTTCATCTTTGATGGTTGAATGTGGTGGAAGAGGGAATGTTGCGCAGCTTTCGTCCATACAGTCTTCACCTACCATGACTTCAAAGAAGGGAAAAGATATTTCGGACGATTCCCTCTTCCTTGGGGAATCATGAAGACCTGAAGTGGAAGGCTGGGAGCTGTCTTGTTCTGAACTGTTTGCCACAGCCGTCCGAAAAAACATAGAACGAGAAGACGGCGTTTGCTTGTGGGCTTCAAATTTTTTCTCATAAATGGTCCTGTAGCATTCAACCGCACCCATGAGGGCATTTTTAAACGTGATGCCTCTCGTCATATCTGGATCCTTTTCCATCACAAGTTTGGCCAAGTAGTCGGACGTATTCAGAATTGCTTTCAAAGTTTCTATATCCAGTACACGTCCAGAGCTTTCCTCCTCCTCATCCTCTTCAGACTGACGATGTTTTTCCAGCTCTAGCATCTCCTCTAACGTCAGCTCCTCTGAATGCAATGACAGCAACTCGTTAATATCCTCGGCTTCCATCCCTTCGATTCCAGCCTCCTGAGCCACGGTAACGATCTTATGTCTAACGCTGTCTGCCTCGTCGTAGCCGTGGAAGTCTGCTACATACTTCGGAAGCACTTTCTTCCAGGCACCATTCATCGTTTCTTGCGTAACCATTTTTATTGCCTGGTCAATGAACTCGATGCTCTGTCGGATGTTGAACTGCTTCCATAGTTCTATCAAGGAAGTCTCCTGGTCCGCAGCCGATGACCTCGCCAGGTACAGCATTAGCAGCTGGACGTAGTGCGACTTAAACACCCGGGTTGCTCCCTGCTCCATGGGCTGTAAGAGCGAGGAGGTATTGGGGGGAAGGAAAGCGACTTGGATGTTCTCACACAAGTACATAATGGTAGCTGGATGTGCAGGAGCATTGTCAAGGATCAGAAGAGCCTTATTCGGCAGGTGTTTTTTCTTTGTGTACTCAGTGATGAAAGGTGACATATACGAATATACATATTCAGAAAACAAGTCTTGAGTCACCCATGCTTTCCTATTAGCCTTCCATATAACAGGTAAGGAGGACTTCACTATCCCCTTGAGGGCTCGAGGGTTCTCTGAATGATAAACCAACATGGGTTTCAATTTGACATCACCAGCACAGTTGCCGCCCAGTAGTAACGTCAGCCGATCTTTCGATGGTTTGTGTCCCTTGATTTTGGCTTCATCCCGTGCTATTAAGGTTCTGGATGGCATCCGTTTCCAAAACAGGCCAGTTTCGTCTATGTTAAATATCTGATGTGGCGTATAGCCACCTTCTTCAACAATCTTCTCGAATTCAGCAGGAAAGCCAACAGTGGCTTCAGTACCACCCAGATCTGCTTCTCCATGTAACTTTATAATGCCAATATGCGACCGAATCTTGAACCGGTCAAACCATCCAGGACTCGCTTTGAACTCTAGGTCCGTCACCGTCGTGTCGCCCTCCGCCACCATTTTCTCCTTCAACTCTGTGAAAAGTTTCAACGCCTGCTGCCGTATCAGGATAGTACTAAGGGGTAAACCTCTTTCGCTCTGACTATCCACCCACTGCACCAAATACTTTTCTAAATTTTCGAAAATGGCGTGCCTCGTCCTGGTCAAGCGACGCAGCTTGCCAGCACCAATGCTGCCCTGGTATCGTTTCTGGATCTGCTCGCGCATCTTGTATATCGTACAGATTGTCGACGGAGCGATGCGCATGGCGTGACTAATGGATTTCGGCTTTTCTCCTCTATCCAACCTGGTGATTATTTCCATTTTCTCTTCCAAGGTGTGGGCTTTCCTCGGCCTCTTCACCAGCTTTTCCACCTTCTTAGGCCTCATGATAAAAGAAGGACGCCTTTGTGGTTCGAGCTAATCCTCGAGCAGCAATGTGGAACTCAATCTACTTCCGCTACGCATTCGCTCACTCGGGTGGTATTTTCTCAGCTCGACATTTGGGCTGCCATTCGGAGCGCCACCTACTTCCGGTACGCTGGATTCGGATAGCGGAGTTAAGACTGCGTGTATATGCAGATAAGAGAGAAACGTTTGAGAGAAACGCGGAGTACGTTTATTGAGAACATTTTACTATCCCGTAGCTATTAACCTATTATATACACAAGTCTGTACGCCTGTCCGCGCTATATACGCCTGTTTGTGCAGCGTCAGAAAACTTTGCTGGGCAAATGGTCCATCTTGGCATAACGTATTAAGAGACCGGGCGCGGCAACAGCCAGTAAATGTATTAAAGCCTACCTGAGAATCGGTGGACAGACAATCGGTGAACAGCCTGGATAAAAGAAATAAAACCGTAAATAAATAAAGAGCAGGAATCCTTAACAGTGCTGACATTGTCTCCTAAACGTCACATGACTTGTGCTAATACCACGTGACCGATCATGCTACCTTCACGTGCTTGTCGATTCTATTGCTTTACTGTTCACGATTCAAGATTGCTTTATTATTGTCATTGTGCTTCAATAGACGGATAACGGAACTATAACGGATATAGAGAAAGGGTTCATTTAGGAACGGACGTTCACGTAAATGTGAGGAAATTAGATTAACAAAGACAGCATATGTAAAAGTGTATTTGATCCATTTCTCCTGCCTAATACTGACGGTCAGCACAGGGCACAAGGCAAGACAGACACTACTGTGCTGGTGAATAGGCATACGCAAATAAGAATTCCCTCTTTCATCGTGGCTGAAGTTGGTTTATAATGGTTTGTGCTGGTCTGGCGCTGGGCTAGCTGGCGTAGTTGACCAGCATACCAATGTTAAATAAATAAATAACTAAAGCACAGCATACGCTGGCCTTGGTTTTTGGCAGGGTAAGTTAGGCTGGGAGTTAAGCAGGGCTATAAAATATTAAAATATTGTAAAATATTGTGTCGATGAGCAATGCACTAGCCTTTTCATATCCATACACATACTTTATATGGAGTTTTGGTAATGACTCTGACTTGGCCACTAAAAGACATTCACCTTTCTGTCCCCATCCACTGTTTTTTCTTCTGAAATGAACCTCCTGATTATTTTCAGCTGTCTAGCAGAGGGTCGCATGTTTTCCTGAAATTTAAATGTAATCGGAAGCTTCAATTTTCACTTCGATCCTGCCCAGTTGTCTAGTTCCCCCTGAAAAGAAACACCCCATAACATAATGTTGCCTCCACCATGCTTCTTGGTCAGTACTGTGTATTTTCAGTGGTGTGGTGTGTTTGGTTTACGCCAGGAATACCGCTTGGAGTTCGGATCAAAATGTTCAGTATTGATTTGATCTCATCATAAAACCTTCTTTTCACATGGCATTGGGGTTGTGACACACGCTTCTTGATAATTCTCTGAAAGCTTATAAGGATAGTTACAGTCACTGAAATCATCTTGCATCCTTCTCCTAACCTATGTCTTTCCACTGCTTTAGAAAGGTGCCTTTTTGAAAACACGCTTCCAGCTATGGTGAATTTGTGTGTTACATGTGTGTTACTTTATTGATCCCAGAGGAAAATTCTGCTTGTTACAATTATGCCCTTTTACACAAATAACAAACATTCTACTGATTAAAATAAAGATGAATTTAGCTAAAGAAGATTTAAAATATTTACACAGTCTACAATAAAAATACCATAATAAAAGCAGTGGATATTATGATACTGTGTAATAAATTTGAAATATAGAATAGGCTGTTTATTATCATCGTATCTATGATGTATTGCACGTTCGGTTCCTGCCACCGATGGACTATATTGTCACCCATTAAGGGAGGAGTTATAAAGTTTGATGGCCACAGGCAGGAATGATCTCCTATGGCGCTCAGTGGTGCACTTTGGGATTATTAGTCTTGCACTAAATGTCTTCCTGTGTCCCATGACTATGTTGTGTAGTGGGTGGGAGACATTGTCCATGATGGCCTGCAGCTTAGACAGCATCCTCCTCTCTGACACTGCCGTCAGCGTTACTCTTATCACTTTCACTTTTTCATTCGCACTCTAGTCTCCTGACCTAATCCCTAAAGAAAATACGCAGAGTGCGTTGAGAAGGAGAGTCAACAAGAGACGTTTTTGTTGTTATTGTTGTCAATTTCACACATGGCTTGCATTACTGAGTTGTCTTTTCTCTTGCAGATGTCATGAGTGGGTAATATTTGAGTAAGCAGGCCAACTGTGACCCTGAAAGGTCTGTTTCTCACAGTACCAACCCAGATGTACTTAACTCAAGATTATGATTGATTTTAAACTATTTACTGTTTAGAGAACAAAAATTGAATTCAAATACAAAATGCTGTTTAGTTTTTAAAGGACACGTTTGAGGCTATGCTTCAACAGATTCAACAGCAAACAAAGTATGCAGATAGCCAAGAATTGTTGTATAAATGATGAAAAACGAATGAATTTGTCATTGTTATATAAATATATTGATTGGACTTCGTCTTCATCCATGAACCAGTAACAATGTGCAAAACAATGTACACTT
>JAUZST010012709.1:0-11320 GCA_034779995.1 Parotocinclus haroldoi
GTGTGTGTGTGTGTGTGTGTGTGTGTGTGTGTGTGTGTGTGTGTGTGTGTGTGTGTGTGTGTGTGTGTGTGACAGCATGGAACCTAGTCCCTCCAGAACCCAGAGAGATTTCACTATCCAGCTGGAGACAGAGGACGAATGGGAATCACTGATATTAGATCCTAACCAACCCCTGCTCATGCGCACTGTGAGTGATAGATACACACATACACACATACACACACACACACACACACACACACACACATGTCCACCAACATTCAGAGGCATTGAGGGGAGTATTGAGTGAGTGTAAACTCACCCATTGCTTATTGTTCTGTTTATTATCAGATGAGGAGTGGAATGCACTCGTGCCGCCGGTGGCTGAGGGGTCGCAGTCTGTACTGCACCAAGATCTTAACATCCAGAGCGAAATCCCGCTACCTGTTCATGATCTACCTGCTCACGCTGCACGTCCTGGTCCTCATGTGCTTCACCGGCGCTTTGTAAACATCTGGGAACTGAGCTTAAAGGTTGTTTAAGGCTTTCCATTTACACGTTATACAGCTGGAACTGGAAATCGGTCCTAATGTGAAGCTTGAAGGGCTTTTTGCACTAATAGGAATGGATTCGGCCGAGCATTAATCCATTACTGGTCTCCTGTAAACACCATTACCACAGACCCCATCTACACCAAATTAATGTGTGTGTGTGTGTGTGTGTGTGTTGCAGAACAAATACAGTATTCTACACTGAACTCATAATCCATTATTCTTAAAACCGCCTAATGGCCGAAAGTTTGCGGACGTTTTAGACACAAAGTATCTAAACGTCCGTCACACCTATAGGAGCAGGGTCTGGTATCTGGTCTGGCGTCCTCGATATCGGAACATACCTCGCTCTCGTAATTCATATTTGAGTAACTTGGGTACGCTTATGTGCTGCGAGGGAATTCCCTACCTCGTTCTTCCTCAGAATGTCAGCCTTCTATAGATGTAGGAAGGCCTCCTGACATAGTAAACCTGTACAGTGATGCTACTAGCTTAAAACTAGAGGTAATTAAAATTGTTTCGGGGGCTAAATAGGATTAGGATGGCCTTATGTCTCCACACTAGCACTAAATGGTTTATGAAATACTCGGGGGGTTGGTGCAGGAGGAGGCCTGCAGGAATCACTTCAGTATTTTCTCTAAACGAATCCTGCTTTTGCAACGAGTTAAATCAACCACAGCATGCAGGGTGTGTGTGTGTGTGTGTGTGTGTGTGTGTGCGCGTTTGCAGTGAATTTTGTATGGATTCAGATCCTCTAAATCTTTAACTAGAACTGTTTAACTACCAAGATAAAACACTGAATGTGTTTGAATTGTTTTCTGTTTCTAAGCTGCTCCTTGCTGTGTGTCTTGTCTGTGTGTGTGTCTGTGTGTGTCTGTGTGTGTGTGTACTTACTTTATCCTGAAGACCATAAACACTCAAAAAACCTCCAGAAACATTGTCTAGAACTAACCGAAACCATACTGAGTATAAAAAGAACTAAAACCTATTTATGAATGAGAAACGAAATAGAATCCAAACTCAAACGTGAAGCTATAAGGCTGGGGTACAGAGCTGTGTGTGTGTGTGTGTGTGTGTGTGTGTGTGTGAGTGTGTGTGAGAGCACAATTCTGCTTTTTTAATTGCACTCTAAATATCAGGTGTGTGTGTGTGTGTGTGTGTGCCTGTGCGTGTACACGGTAAGACATGCTGATGTGTCTCCCGCTGTAACACAGCTGATTTAGCTGAGTAACACAACGTTTGTGTGTTTAGATTTACACACTTTTGTGCGTTTATGACGCAACTTTAGTGCCGCTGTTTAAAAAATGTTAAATTACAAAAAATGATAAATTAAGCATAAAATGCAGACCTTGAGAAGAAATGGGTTATTTTTTTTTAAATAAACTTGTATGAAATATATTTAAGATTAAAAAACAGCCGTCCAGCGAGAAGATCAGATTAGATGTTCTGCCTCTTTATACATGGAAATAAGCAGAGCTTCTTACAATCATTTATTATTATGATTATTATTTAAATATTGTCATTAATGATTAGATCAACAATCTGAATCCAGTGAGCTGGAAAGTTGTGTGAATATTACGATTTCTAATCGGGGAACTTTTTTTTTCAGTGTTTGTAAATAAAAATAAAAGTATATTTGTAGGTAAACATTTCCTGAGGTAGATCAAAGCTATAAAGTCAGATGGGATGAGATCTAAAAGCAGGATCGTTTTCATGGGACGCATGAAATTTGGTAGGTTCTTTCATTTGAAATGGCACGTGCTAAGCAGCTGTCGAGACATTGCACCCTGTGCGACACGGCCGATAATCCAGAAAAGGGAGTGTCCAAAACAGTTTACGTTCCCTACGGGTGAATACGAGTTGTGTATAATATGCTACGTAACCAAAAGTTTGAGGACACCTCTTCTAATTGGAGAGCTCTGCTTTTTCAGAGACACTCACTCCTTGATCTAAAGCGTACGTTTATGGATTCCACAGATAAAAGAGCGGGCTGTACCGATACCCCACCGACATTTAATATCACAAAGTTACAGGTTTTTGCTTCAAACAGAGTCAGTATATCAGCGTTCTGCCCTGCTGTCCATAGAACATTTGTTTTCCCATTTCTAGGCTGCGCAGAGCTCATGAAACACCTTGAAAATGCTCTGGAATTTAAAAGGTAGCCAGGGCTCATTGTCTAACATGAAAGGGCAGAAAGGGCTTTTTGTATAGAGTGTGTGTAGAATAAGGGGAAGGCGGTTATTGGGCCGTTTGGAACACAGCCCATAAGCCTCACCAAAATCTTATCACAACCCTAATAATTGACAATGATCCTAAAATAATTATTGTTTAAGATGACCGTGAGATCTTTATGTAAACCTAAAAATGTAAATATATATTTGTTTGTGAAATCAGTAGTCCCTTATAAAATCCATAAACGAAAAGCAATGAAATGACAGTAAAACTGCATTTGGCCCTGAAAGAAGAGAGCAGAGAGAAGGTACCATATCAATAAATAATGTGTGAATTTAACAGAACGCGGGTGTTTTTAGCAAATGTAATCCGATGTGCAAGAGATTTAAGGTGGCCAGGTTGGTATAAAGTCCTTGTCATTGCAGTAAATGGTTCTCTAATTGTAAATGAATCTTAAGCAGCGGTTCTAACGCAGTCGTACGCAGCCAGGGAGCAGAGCTGTGTTAGATCGGGAGTGTACGCCGTGTACGATGGAACTGTGTGTGTGTGTGTGTGTGTGTGTGTGTGTGTGTGTATATATCCTACAGAACATGGAAAGTCCTGTCGATTTCTGCTGATTGTTTACGCTTCGTGTACAGCGCTGTTCATCAGATGAATCTGTAAATACGAGGTCGACGATTCGGAGCAAATCTCTATTTAAACCAATCGAACTACGGCGCGAGGTCCGATTTTTCTATGAGCTCTATTTTTAGGAGAGAGAAGCCGCATCTGCTGAGCTGGAACAACGTGTGCAATACGTGGGTGGAGTGTTTTGTAAAACTGGATTTGATTTTAAATAAACCGATTTGAAAACTCCGTTCTACAGCCTGAATCCCTCTTATGACTTCCTGTCCTTTGTATCAGCTGTGCAACGAACACGTGAGGTTCGGTCTTCAAGCTTCAGAAGGTTTGCACCCGGATTTAGGGATTTTCTTGCACTTCGTCTTTGCGGAACCTTTGAAAGCTCCGCCAGGTTGGGTGGAAAGCGTCGGCGGATGTCCAATTTCACGTCCCTCCAGAAATGCTTGATTGGGTTCAAGCTGGGCCACTCGAGGACATTCACAGAGCCGTCCCTAAGTAACTCCGCTGTTGTTTTGCCTGTGTGTTTAGGGTCGTTGTCTTGTTGAAGCTTCGGCCCAGTCTGAGGTCTTGCTAGTGTTTGACGCCGCTGTTTAGAGAGCAGGGTGATAAAAGGAAGTGATAAAACTAATAACGGTAGTAATACCAATCACTGCCACGGTTTTACTTTAATATATTTAGGCTATAAATGCACCGCCCGTTTGCGCTCTGTCTTTGTATGTTAATTAAAAGTTACATTTTTCCCAGCAGCAGCAGCAGCTTTCATTGATCAGGAAACAGCATTTTCTTCATTCTGGAGAAAAAAAAAACACAACAATGTACAAATACTTGGCAACGCATTGTATTTAGTCGAAGTGCGAGTTAAGAGAAGCGCGTTGCTCAGCATTATCTCTAAGATTTCTGAATGATTTCAGAATGGCCTGATTAATGAATGATGGTAAGCTGTCCTGGCCCAATCTATGGTACCACCACCACCACGTTTCGCAGACGGGATAAGGCTCTCAACCCGGAGCGCTTATCCAGCTCTTTTCTTCCTCCAGACACAAAGCTTCTCCTTTAAAGCTGCATCTTCTGTTGTTCAGATGATTTTAAACAAGCTGCGGACAGTGTTCAGAGCACAGCAGTGCCTTTCTGCTTGAGACCCTGAGATGAACTCCATTGTTGTTTGGTGGTTTTCTGATTAACATTAGCCAACGTGAGAGAGGCCTTTAGGTTCCTAAGAGGCCTTATGGGCTTATTACACCCAGGATCTTCCTCGTCGAATCTCCTCCATTTGTCCGCTGTTTGAGTGTAGATCGGCGCGGCCCGGCGCTTTAGATTTGGCTTCCTAACGTTTTCCAAAAGCCAGATCCTTCTTTAAATTCAACATTGACTAAAACACTAGATTCCAGGTTCACATACTTTTGCCTTTCAGACATATGCAATATTCAGTCATATTCATCCTAAAGAAATAAATGACAGAATATAATATTTTAACTCCCGTTTGTTTAACCGGGCTCTTTATCTACCTTTAGGACTTCTGAACGTCGGGGGATGCTCTACGATATATTTATGCAGGAATAGAGGGCGTTTTAAAGGGTTCACAAACTTTGGAGCTCCACCCTAGATTAGTCTAATGCACTCCTTTGTACTCGGGGTCCCGGTAAGCACCGTCAGATTTTAATCCGAAGAAGAAGCTACACCTAAGTTGGATGTTCCGGCTGGACGATGGTCCAGATGCTGAACATCAAAGTCCTGCACCTGTACTGAAATCAGAGCTAAAGAGGAGATTCCTGGAGAACATGAGAACTTGTGGAACGTCTCAGGTTCTTAGCGAGCTTTATCGAGATGACTCCGAGCTGCTATGCTGGCAAAGCGAGGAAGCAGATTTTATAAGCGTTTTACCAAGGGCGCCAAAAATTCAGGAGCTGACCGCAGATCCCAAAATAAAGTGCTGAAAGAATGAACTTGTCAGTCAGGAGACGCGCGCGCACACACACACACACGCGCACGCACAAAGGCTATAAATAAAAGAGGTCCAGACCTGAGCTGTCAATCAGAAATGCCATGCATGCCGTGTCACTGCAGGGAAGTTCCTGCACACGCACCACCTTCAAAGGAAATGTGGAGGAGGAAGCTTCCGAATAAGGGAGAACACACAACGGTGGAGGCGGCGACCGACATCATACCACCGGGTGTCAAAGTGACCTGTTTGTAAATCTTAATCAGATTTCCAGAACAAAACGGAAAAGACCCTTGATGTTCACCGTGCAGCGACGTCTCTGGAAACCCCTTAAATGGGCCCCGTGTATTATTATTATTATTATTATTATTACTTATACTGTAGATACAGTAATGAAGTTTATGCATGCTTTGCTGTTTCGCTGAGTGATGTAACGAATTCTACAGGAGCAAACTGACATGTGGGCATAAGTTTTGGCACCCTTTCCTGATGATCTACAAGCATCCACTAAACCTAACCGTAGCTTTTTCACTTTCTCTCTTATTAATGCAGGATTGTAATCATGTTCAGTTTTTGGTAAGTTAAACCTTTACACTTTTGAACCTCTTTCGCTTTATTGCTTAGCATTTGTACATTTCAGGTTATTTACTGGAAATTATGGGTATCTGCTTATGTGAAACTAAAGAACTGGGCGAATGGGTCAAAGTATCACCTGTAACACTAAATCACACGCTATCCTGATGGTCCTGGGTTCAAATCCCATCTCTGCCAAGCTGCCACTGTTGGGTCCCTGAGTAAGGCTCTTAAGCCACAATGGCTTGAGTTGTAAGACTGTATGAACACTCTCTCCATCTGCACCTCCCCTTAAGTAAACATTCTCCATCTACACCTCCCCTTAAGTAAATACTCTCCATCTGCACCGCCCTTTAAGTAAATACCCTCCATCTACACCTCCCTTTAAGTAAATACCCTCCATCTACACCTCCCTTTAAGTAAATACTCTCCATCTACACCTCCCTTTAAGTAAACACTCTCCATCTACACCTCCCTTTAAGTAAATACTCTCCATCTGCACCTCCCCTTAAGTAAACACTCTCCATCTACACCGCCCTTTAAGTAAATACTCTCCATCTACACCGCCCTTTAAGTAAATACTCTCCATCTGCACCTCCCCTTAAGTAAACACTCTCCATCTACACCTCCCTTTAAGTAAACACTCTCCATCTACACCTCCCTTTAAGTAAAGACTCTCCATCTACACCTCCCTTTAAGTAAATACCCTCCATCTACACCTCCCTTTAAGTAAAGACCCTCCATCTACACCTCCCTTTAAGTAAACACCCTCCATCTACACCTCCCTTTAAGTAAACACCCTCCATCTGCACCTCCCTTTAATTAAATACCCTCCATTTACACCTCCCTTTAAGTATATACCCTCCATCTGCACCTCCCTTTAAATAAATACTCTCCATCTACACCTCCCTTTAAGTAAAGAATCTCCACTTTGCTATTTCAGTAAACAAAGATATAAAGAAAAAAAACAGGATTTCCTAGAACAACTTGAGGGTCAAACACCATCTTTCGTTTTTAACGGATAACTCCAAGAACTAGCTAACTATCCTGTATAAGTTCTGTCTCTCAGTCTGTGTTCTGCTTCAAGTTCACCCCCTTGGCTGAGGTTCTGGTCAAGTGTTTTTACTCTGGAGCTAAAATTGTACCCTAAGCTGATGTGTCCCAACCCATTAAAACAAAACCAGACCTTTTTTTTTTTTACTGATTCCTCCCTGGCCAGACTTTACAGTTGGCGCTGCCGCAGAGCCTCCTGACGTCCACGTACGCCAGACTGCCAAAACGCGAAGGCTAATACGTCTGTCATCGAAGAAAAAGTGTTTCCACTGCTCCAGAATCCAATGGCGGTTCATGATCCAGCACTCGGTATTTGAACCCTCCATGACCTCCGTTATGAACACACACATTGTGTTACAGTCTCGAGTGGACAGCGCTGACCTCGCCCCCCCTCCAGGATCTCACTGCCTAATAAACCAGAGTCTAATATTAACTAACTGTTGCACATTGTCTCCTTCCATGCAGGGAAAACAACTCATCTGTCCACACAGAGAGACGAAGAGACACACACACACACACACACACACACACAGGGGCAGGGGGACGATGAGAGACAGGCGAGGTGCACTGTGTCCAAAAAAGGTCCGGCGTTGACAAAGGTGCAGGTATAAATGCACAGAGCAGGTGAACACAGCGTGGTTCGATTTCCGCTGGACACACACAGCCTCTTCTCCTCGTCTACTACCAGGTGAGTTTATATTATTGATAATAATAATATTTATATAGCTCTTGTTTTTAATCTGAGGTCCAAACCCAAGGTGTCCTACAAGAAATCTGACTGCAAGTCTTAATCCAAACCTGCTGTTCAATCTGGACTTTCAGGTCCTATAGGAAGTTCTGGACGTAACCTGTCTCCATTCCGGTGTTTAGGGTTTGAGATAGCAATGAAAACATCCTGATCCTGAAGATTAAGAAAGGTTCTGGAGGCCTCTAGATGGGCTATACTGCTTCAGGAGATCAGCAGTATCTGATCCAAATCGTGAGGATTTGATTCATGTACAGAATTAACAAACCACGATATGACCAGAGGTGCCTGGACGTTTCTATAGGATGGTCCGTTACAGCCAGCCGCCAAATAATAAGCAAACAGAGTAAGCTGATCCTAATTCTAGATCTGGCAACATACTGTATAGAAATGTTTTTTTTTTTTGCTCTTACATTGCTTTTTATAAATAAGTAAACCCTTTGGTTGGGAGTTAAACATTTATGACAACGTTTTGTTCTCCATTTTACAACTTTCAAGCCGTAACTTAAGCGATTGAAAAAGCTTAAGGAAATAAATCCATCATTTTATTTTCCCTGGTTTTTTTTATTTCTTTTTCTTTCAACGTTTTCCGCTTTCCCTGAAGAACACAGAGGACCTGCCCTGCACGGGACCCTGAGTCCTCCACAGGGTCATAAGCACTGGTCGATGACTGTCCTCTCCTCCCTCAGACAAAGTTTCACTTAGTTTATTTAATTCTTATTCCTATATCCTATAAATCAGCCACGGAGGTCACTCTCGGTCCTCCCACGGTTCCTTCCTTCCTTATAATCTTCAGGGAGTTTTCTGTCACGCTAAGCCTGCTACGTTTTGGATTGGCTTTAAAAAACAGAACTTAATTTGAACTTGTAAAGCTGCTTTGGCAGCTGCTTTGAGACAACGTTCCAGTGTAAAATGTTTACAGTGCTACACGAATAAACTTATTTAACTTAACACAGGCACTCCTCAGTAGGTGAAACCCGATCCAGCCACGAGGTACCTCTGGGACTCAAACCTGACTCACATCGGTCTTTGATCACACTGGCCTGTGTTAGCCTAGCAGTTTAGGGTACTGGACCATGGACCAGACGCTTGCAGGTTCAAATCCAACCTCTGACGAGCTGCGGCTCTTTGATTAAGGTCTTTAACCTACAGTTGCTTGGATTGTTGCTCTTGAGCACCTTCCACCTTGTTGCAGATGCAGAAATACAGTTTGGCACTCATAGAGAGAAAATGTTATAAAGAGTTATCTCACATCTCCCTAGACTTGGGTCCTAGGTCTGCTCGGCCTGGCCGTGACCTGTGTGGAGCCGTCATTTTCTCCGTTTCCACATGGGTCTACTCTGGGCACTTTCAAAGATATGTATTAGGTCAGATGGGGTCTCTGAAGTGTCCCTCAGCACCCCGTGCTGGTTAGACCCTGGACTGTCACAAAGCTAACCTGGAATGTTCCTGTGTCGGTAACAAAGCTTTACTACGGTGCACTCTGCACATTATAAGTACCTTCAACGTTTTCACAAACGCAAACCGTGAAATATGGGCATCTGTCCTGCAACAGCAGGACTCAAAACCCAGGTCCCTTCAGTGCTGGGGTTTTGTTTTTGTTGTTGTTTGAGAGCTACACCATTTATAGATACTATATAGATCAATTCAAAAGCAAATGGATATTAATTTTAATGTACCGTAACGTACGTAAATACAAACATGGGCAATCTACCAACGTGCAGAGATGTATAAAGTTCCAGTGTGTGTGTGTGTGTATTTGTGTAGCATTGTTTAGCTGCAGTGATGTTATCTGTATGGAAATTCAAGCTTGTGAGCGTTTGCGTGTGTCCAGTTTTGCCTTAAAGTCAAGATGTGTGATGAAGAGGAAACCACAGCTCTGGTGTGTGACAACGGATCTGGACTGGTGAAAGCAGGATTTGCCGGTGATGACGCCCCCAGAGCCGTGTTCCCCTCCATCGTGGGCAGACCTCGTCATCAGGTTCATTCTGAATAAACTCTTACAGTGTGTGTGTGTGTTAGTGTTGGTATAAGTTTGTAATGTTTGTGTTTGTAATGTGATGTGCAATGTCTGTGTGTGTGTGTGTGTGTGTGTTTTTCAGGGTGTGATGGTGGGTATGGGTCAGAAGGACAGCTACGTTGGAGATGAAGCTCAGAGCAAAAGAGGCATTCTGACCCTGAAATACCCCATCGAGCACGGCATCATCACCAACTGGGACGACATGGAGAAGGTAACGAAGCAGTAACGCTGCAGGGGTGTAACGATACATCGGGACGCGCTGCACCGCGATGCAACAGTGTCCAGATGAGGATCGTGGAGTTAGATGACGCGAATGATGCGTTCTTGTTCATTAGGCCATCGAACGCAATTGCATTTTTTTTTTACTCCAGAGGGCGCTCACAGACAGTCGTCTTCCGTTCTCAGTTTCTTTAGAATGCACTCGACTAAAGGGAAATACAACACGTGGTTTTAAATGATTCTTCAGAGGTAAGAAAGAGAGAGAGAGAGAGAGAGAGAGAGAGAGAGAGAGAGAGAGCTACAATGGAGCATTTTGTTTACATGTTTAAAGGAACTTATTTTAATTGCAAGGGATTGTTTTTTTTTTTTTTGGTTGACAGCCTGCCTACTGTAAGGAAATGTGCATTGTTTTGTCTTTACACTTTAGGAAAAGCGAATCGTGATCTTATAAACCATAAAATGATAGCATGATATCAATTCATTTAATTTATTTTTATTCAACCCACCCGTGTCCCAGATTTGGCATCACACCTTCTACAACGAGCTGCGTGTGGCCCCTGAGGAGCATCCGGTTCTTCTGACTGAAGCTCCTCTCAATCCCAAAGCTAACCGAGAGAAGATGACACAGGTGTACACACACACACACACACACACACACCACAATTTGTCTATCTATAATCGTGGAGACCTACCTTTTGACGTAAAATATGGGAGCCCTAACTTTAACCCTTCATTATATGAACCATTTATTTTTTTGTGTTTCTTGTTTTCTAATATTTTGGACCATAACAAATGTATAAGAACAATACACTTAACGTTTATTCGTAAAGCAGATGTTCTTATCCAGAACAGCTTACTTATATAATCTCACAGTCTAAGACATTGTGACTTAAGGGCCTTGCTCGAGGGGCCAAACGCTGGCAGCTTGGCAGAGGTTCGATTTCGGCCCTGGATCCTGAGGTCCACAGTCCAGTACCTTAAACGCTAAGCCGCCACGGTCAAGGAATAATACAGTGACTGTGCCAAGAACAGTGCTGCCAACGTACGATACCAAAAATAACAGTGATAATAACATGAACAGATAAGAAAATAAAAGTAACAACAACATTAGTGGTTCTATTTTAGTAGACTGTAGTGCTGGGGAGGGGGATTAGGGAGGGGGAGGGGGGTGTCTCTAAGGTGGTGACATGTGGCTGCATATCTGGCAGAGAGAGAAAAACGTTTTACAGTTAAGAGGAAACTGCTCTTTTTTATTATTATCTAAAGAATCTCTGTCCCTCTCAGATCATGTTTGAAACCTTCAACGTTCCTGCAATGTACGTGGCCATCCAGGCTGTTCTGTCTCTGTATGCATCCGGCCGTACCACCGGTGAGCATACACACACACACACACACACACACACACACACACACACACACACACACACACACACACACACACACACACA
>JAUZST010012710.1:0-11320 GCA_034779995.1 Parotocinclus haroldoi
TGTGTGTGTGTGTGTGTGTGTGTGTGTGTGTGTGTGTGTGTGTGTGTGTGTGTGTGTGTGTGTGTGTATATGTGTGTATGTGTATCTGTATGTGTATGTGTGTGTGTGTGTGTGTGTGTGTGTATGTGTGTATGTGTGTGTGTATGTGTAACATTAAGTATCTCACTATTACAGCACATATTAACTATATATATATATATATGCTTAATATGTGCTTAATATGTGCTGTAATAGTGAGATACTTAATGTTATTTGCTCTATTTTGGCTCTGAGAAAGGATATTCACCCAGAGCTACATGATCTGACCACTCAGTGTGAGAAGAGGCTCTTTGTGTGTTTTACTGTGGTTTTTAGGGGTGTTACAATACACCGTGCTCAAAATTCAGTTCAGCTGCAGATACTAACAATTATTTATTTTTACATTCAATAAGATATATTCCTTTTTAATTCCGCCAAAAAATTGACATTTTCTTGTATGACTTCAATCCTCTGCAATTAAAAGAATTGACCAGAAAGCAGAGGTTTAAAATGATTAATTAAATAAAACATAATGCCTTATTTCAGCTTCACAACCAGTACACAAGAATTCGAGATAATCTGAAAATACCCCAAAATATCATGGGACACATGGGAATCAAAGCCCACTTTTGAGATCTCCTGAGCAGCAGTAACAATGTTTAATTTACCCCTAAGAAACCCTGCTATGAACAAGCGTATGCCTAAACCCTCATCATATCTTAAATAACCAGGTGAAAACATTCATTTTTGGTACTAATGAAGAACAATTTACAGTAACGTACTTGTCTTGTATATAAATGTGAACAAATGGTTTAGTTTCCTGCGGATAAAAGACATACGTCTGTAAGCGTAAGGAGCAGCCGCACCCTTTGGTGTTCAAAAATAAATGTGCACTTGATGGAGTTGTAAACAAGAACACACAATCCAAGTCGAGAATTCCCATCATCCCATTTTTTTCCATCACAACACGATTAATCGTTCCGGCCTCAATGGTGATGTGAGCAGGTTACAAGACCCATATGTGTTTGTGTTAAGAAAAGCAAACCAGAAATCATGCTTTGATCCTGCCATGAATGTAACTTAGTTTTTCAAAATGTTCTTTTGCAGTTCAGCGACCTCAGCTCGATGATGCCCACACTCATGGAGAACGGTACGACACTGCTTTCACTCATCACATCATCCCTGTACTCTCCTACTGAACACTTAAACATTTCAAGCGGATGATCTTCTCCTGAGCCAATCAGAGGATTCGATAACAAACGTTATTTCTGGGGCGATGAGAGTGAAGTACACTGCTTACAAATAAGAGGGTATTTCATTGTGAGCAGTATTTTTCAGGGAAAAAGCACACATTTTTCTGTTCCCGTTCACACGATCGAACCAAAACCACTTTGACATTTACACTGCAGATTTGCAAAGATGAACCAAAAACGTTTTCGAAGTGAGTAGCTTTTCAAGATTTACGCCGAAGCTGATCATCATGTTCTCGTTCTGCTGTTTTTGGTAACGGTGTTTTAAAGTCCAGTATACCCTGGTAAACGTGCTCTCATTAAAACTTCAATTAATTGCCAGAACATAAAATATAAAATACAATTCTGCCATTAAGCCTGCAGAAGCAGTTCACCTTACCTGGTTTGTCTTGATCCCTGATCAGGGTATGAAGAAACATGATTTATGGGCCTTAGGTGCTTTCACTTTCTTACTTCTTCACTCGTCTTAATGGGTTCTCGGTGGGTAGCAACCCTGTGTCACAGCAAGAAGGGTTTAATCCGAAGGGGGTAGCGGCCTGTGTCCTTTTTTAGTCTGCATGTTCTCCCCCTGTCTGCGTGGGTTACTCTGGTGCCCTCCCAGTCTGAAGACGTGCATTAAATTAATTGGTCTCCCTAAATTAACGTTGGGAATTCTCACAGTTTCAGAAGTTACTTGGTTTACTCAGACTCTACCTGCATACAGTGGTTCCTTGGTTCTCGATCACCTCGGATCACGCGGAATTCAGTTGTCGACGCATTTCGCTTTTATATTTCACTTTCAGTCCATTTCGTATTAAATGTCATGACATTTTCAACACTTTATTATAAAATTGTTTATTGCTTTGTTTTAATAATTTTGATTTTGCCAAATCTAACGTTAATGTGCTATGATAATGTGTAGATGATATTAAACTCATTTAGTCATGATGGATTTATCTGAACATTTCTCAAATATGACTACATTAATACATAGAATGCCTTTTATACAGTGCGGAACAGATTCATTCAATTTAACCGATTCCATACGGGAAAAACGTCCTCAGTAATTAATTGACAAACCTTCTTAATTAAAATGTTTATCACAAATGTTCTGGCGAAAAGAAAACCCAGTCCTGACCACAAAAAGCTGAGTTAAGGGAGAACTATAGTAATGTATTAAATACTGTACATGCTGAGAATAAGATAAAATGATAATATGGTGTTATTATGGGATGTGTTCTACTCTAGCTAATGTGTGTTTCTCTCTATTAGATGCCTCATTTTCAGAGGACATGAGTGACCTCAGCAGGGACGGGGACATGCTGTCCCGGGGGACATCGTGCGAGACTACGTTGTGCGTACCCGCTGTGAAAACGGAGAAGATCGAGCTCAGCCACTCCCTCCAGGAGATCTGAAACGAGTCCAGCCTTTATGGCAGCTTCTAGCCCGTGCGCGTGCGAGTTAGTAAGCGATCCTCAGATTCCTCTTCTTTGGTTGGAGGTGAACACCAGCTGGTGTATTCTGGGTAACCGATGCAGTGTAGAAGCTTTCTAGTCGTAATGTGCTTGAGGTTCGTTTCTTCTACCTGCTGTATTTCCCCGTCGTGCCTCGGAGCGTGTGCGTGTGTTGAACCGGGGATCTGCGCAGTGCCTTACGTGAGGGCACTCAGCAGACGCTGTGCCTGTACCGCCGTACGAATGTATCGTCTCTTAGCGTTTCTGTAGCTTTGGCTCCGTTTACCCGTGCTTACTGCGGCACTAACCCAAAGCGGCCGGGTTAAGCACCACATCTCTGCTTTCTTCCCAAAATAAAATGAACCCTCCATACAGAAAACGTCTGTGATCATATCAGACCAGCCACTCTTACCTCATCTGCTTCTCAGTGCTGCCATGGTTTTAAGTGAGCAGTTAAACAGCTGCTCCTTCCACTGTCAGGTATTTAACACTCTTTTACTCCCATTCACTCGACTGGACTCGATCAGCCCCGGACTGGCCTCATGTCTCACATTTTGTCTGGTGTTGATTAGCTTGTTTTAGTTTCTTGTTTAGCCTTGGTCTTGATCGTGGGAGGGGTCAGCGGATCCTCTCTAGACTTACTTCCTCTCTGTACCTTCTTTCTAAGACAGGCCCAATTACATCTGCTTAATGAACTACATAGGCTAGAACCCAGGTCATCACACTGTTGCTGTAGCATATTAGAGTGCTGTGCCTTTCACTGTCTCACCCCACATAAAGAGGACATGGGCTTCAGCCTTACAGACAATAATCTCTGACTGAGGGAGGGAGGGAGGCTGACCCATGATAGAACTGTGTCCTGTCCAGAAAGAGGCACCGCAGCCTCCAAGAGCCTTAGCCTAAACAGCAGGGATTAAAAACTGGTGCATGATTCATTCAGCTCTTCCCCGTTTGTTTGATCAGTAGTGTTGGGGAGCGTATGCTTTTGATCCATTCCTAAGTTTTGGCAAAAATGGAAAAAAGAGGATCTTTTTTTTTTATATATTTCAACTTAAAAGTAATACTTGGTATTAAGCTTTGTTCTTCCCATTTAAACATTAATAAATAAAAAAAAACTTCTCTCAATCACTACTGATCATAAAGAATCTCTAAAGCTGAATAAAACTGATCATCATGTGCGCCAAAAGGAAATGTTTCTTTGATAAGCCTCTTTATAATGGGTTTAGGTGAGAAACAAAACATTGAATGTAAAATTGATTCCTTTCCTTTTGGATCACATTCATTATGTTAGCATTGGCGATTACTCATCACCAGTACTAACCGCCAGAAGTTTGCTTTTCCCACGCCATTGTTTTAGTACATAAGACCATGTGAAATGCTCTCGACTCTCCTGATTAATGCAGCAGCTGGTTGAACCTCATACACTTCTGAAGCTCAGTGTCATGCTGGTTTTGCCATGTTCAGATCATCACTGCATATCGCCTTTTACTTTCTAATACGGTAGAGCCAAACTTTTGAGCTTCCTTTAACGTGTCAAAACAAACTACGTCGTGCTGTACATAGGAACCAGGCCCTGCAGAATGGTGCTGCCTTAATACTAATTAGGGCCGTGTATTTGACGCAATAGAGGCGTTTCAAGATTTCAATACCCAGCCCTCCTGATGAGCCGGTCTGTTTTTACATTCTTCAATGTACTGTTTTACACTGTTAGTGCTCGAGCAGTTACTGTGGTGATGCTCTCAGACTGGGACAGCTGTTGTAGTTTTCTTTATGAACTGCCCCCTGCGACCCTGATCAGGAATAGGCAGGGTTAAAACACAAGGGGATTCAAGAAAAAAAAAAAAGAGGAAGCATGTTTGTTGTAAATGATCTTGTATATACGCCACATGCCTTGTGGATTTAGAAGTTAATTTAACGTAAACATGAACCCAGAGTAACACGCGCCCCCGGCCGTCCACGTGATGGAGAAAAACAAAAACATGACATTTTCAGACCCAACAGAACCTGTAGATACTACACCCCCTCTAAGCTTTGCATCCTAACCCTCGAACCCGGAGCTGGATTACACACACGTTGCCTTGCCGCTGCATTTCTGCCCGTTTCCCTCAAGACTAGCCCATCTCATTGGGTAAGCTTTAGATACTGAGTCGACAGTTTTCCTCATGTTTATAAACGTTAGGGCTTGATTTAAGGTCCGTGCTCGCACCCTGTCCTGCCATAACTCGTACGGCTGTGTTTTTTGAGCTTGAACTTTCCTCTGACTGTCTTTAGGTCCAAAACGAGACTCGACTGGGTTTTAGGAACGCTTTGTGTATTTCAGTAGTATTTTTTTTTTGTAATGCTGTTTTAGGTTTTCAGACTCGGGTTGTTTGTACTGGAGTAGATCTGATTTGTCTCACAACTATATTGATACCTACTTTTGTGCGTTTGGCTTTTTTTTTTTTTTTTTTTTTTAAAACCTTCTTGACATCTTTAATTAGAACAGACTCTAGTCTGTAACAAAACTGCTTACTTTATTTGTATTTTGTACTGGTAAAAACATGTAATAAATAAACTGGTATAAGCCACTTTTAACCAGCCACAGCGTTGTCTCTTGTTCTTTTTTTTTTTTTTTTTAAGAAAGTTTGGAACATTAAAGGTTCTTTTATGTGAACAAGACATTTATCAGAGTAACATCACTCATTATCTTAATGTTTCTACAGGTTAGAAGGCTGTCACAGCAGCAGAGAGAGTCAAGCAGCTAAGCTTCTGAGCGACGATCGTTTGGATCGACAGTGTGTACTCTTCACACAGCAGTGCTTTCTGGGTAATCCCCAGCAGTGATGATCGGCCTCAGGCTGAGGGTAAAAGTGCAGACCGTGCATAGCAGGTAGAAAGCAGGTCAGGACTCTCAGAGTGAACAGCCAGCCATGTATTTACCTGTAAAGAGAATCAAATCAGGCTTTAGTGCATCACAGTTCTGCATTTAGCAGCTTCATGTGATCATCCAAGATACAACCCTGAGGGTAAGATACAATAACTGATGTTAAGGACATGGACAGGATCAGATTATCCAGTAGTTCTTATGGATCCTCTTCATATTGATATTGAAATATCCCCTCATATTTAGTGAGCACTGTATATAAATAGTCTAATATGACTATACCCATTACTAGAAACTTCTTAATACAATAATAAATATTGTTATATATTATGAATATTAATAAAATAACTGTCATTTTCACATACTGTACATAATCTAGGCCACCCAATGAGGTTTGGACCCTTTTTGAATCTTGGCCCTCCCAAGGTTTCTTGCACAGACTGTTCCTAGGACATGTACAGTAAACCTGATTCCAAAAATATTGACTGGAAGCTTTATATAGCCTAGTCACAATTTAAATACGAGCATGTTTAGTTCCTCAGATTCTAGTTCAGGTACAAATCTACTTCAAGAAACTAAAGTTGATCCAAAGCACAGAGGAACAGATTTATTAAAAAAAAAAAAAAGGATCAGGTACCACTCCAGGATCTGTAACTCACATTCTTGTCTCAGTTCTAATCAAAATGTTACAGAACTGTAACTGTAATCAATGTAACATTAGTAGTTTTGTGTAAGCAGTTACCCATGATCTCGTAACAATGATAAATAGCGAGTCGACACACTGTCTGAATCATGATAATCAGTACTGTTACCTAAATAATCTTATTATCTTAATATTAATCACACACTGTATTAGGATGATAAAGCCGGCTTATACTGTGATACGATTTGAATTGTACAACCCTACCTGTAGTAATAAACCTCTAAAAAGTACTGTAAGAAGGTATAAAAGCAGGTCTAAACAGTCGCTGCTTGGTCAGGGAGCTACCCTGATTAAACACATTCTGGAGTCTGATAGAAAACTGCTCCATAAGTCACATATGCTTGCTTTCACCGGCGCAACCGCAGCTTTGTTTGCTTTATTCATCGCGGTGACGTTTAGAGCCTCGTAGCAGTAACGGTGTCGCATTGAGATTAAATCCTACATTTGTGACAGGGCCAGATCTTTGGTCGTCAGTTCTGAATGACAGGCGATCCCTCTTTATGTTTGCACTTTTTATTTGCTTTTTAGCAAAGTCCAAGTTGCTCCTTTTGTTATTAAGAGTTTTGTATGAAAACAGCACTGGAAATGCTTTAGAGATGAACAAATGCTGAAGCTTTGTTATTGTTTATCTCGTTGAAACGGTCTATATGCTCTTTAGGGAGTTTCTCTTAGTCCTCAGCTGTGCTCAATTTTGGGCTTAGATAATAGTACATAAAGTTGTAAAGCGATTTGAAACGGTGCTTAGTCTGTGACTGAATTGTGAATAAACACTGCGAGACACGACACCGTCGTAACCAGCATTAATCCAAAAAAATGATACCATAAACTATTAGCACGGTGTCCCATCCTAACTAGTATTCTAGGAAAGACTAAGTGAAGTAGTGGTTACTATGGAAACTCCAGATAACATTAGAACAAACACATTAATATAAACCCAACTCAAATGGAGCTACACTACCACAGAAAGTGTAACCAGGGTCGTAATGACCAATCAGGATCCAGGATTTTAACTCTGAGTTCTTCTGGTTTTGGTGTACAATAGGTGTGTGGAAACTGGTGCCTGCTTACCCGTGGCGAATCTCTTCTTGAGCAGAGACATACGGTAACGGCCGCCCACCAGTTCCACGTCCAGACCTGACAGAGATGCTCCCGAACCCACAAACTGCACGGCCAGGCTGGGGGCAGGACCGCGGGGAACCTCCAGGCACTGCCAGCTGGCACAGAGTGTGCCAGAGCCTGAGAGAGAGAGAGAGAGAGAGAGAGAGAGAGAGAGAGACACACACACACACACACACACACACACACATTTAATGCTAAACTAAGCAACCTTATTATTATAAAACAGCTCATGGTACAAAGCTGCTGCAGTTTAAAGGATCGATGATTCAGAAAAGGTGATCAAATATAGAGGAAATTTAAAACCAAATCACAGATATGGTGGCTAAAGACCGAGCTAGATCAGTGACTGGAGGGTGTGGAGACAAGGACCTTTGCTGTGGTTGGTAGGTGAGAGGTTCGGCAGTTTCCACAGCAGTCTCCTCTCCTCAGTGTTCCTACAAAAACAAACAGAGGGAAAAACCACCAGGCATCAGAAATGGGTAAGGAAGGTGGATTTAAATCTACTTCAGAAACTCCTCATCTTCTGGGACTTTCACCCACACCGCCACCTCTAGGGTTTACAGAGAATGGTCTGAAAGGGTGAAAGCATCCAGTGAGGCCAGTTCTCTGGCTGAATGCAGACTGGTTAAAGCTGATGGAAAGGAAACAGAAACTCAAAAACCACTCATTAAAACGGAGGCAATAAAGGAGCTGGTTTGAATTAAAACATTTAATCCACAGCATGAGGAAGCAGTAGTCACTTTGACTTTGATTCTCTCTCTCTCTCTCTTTCTCTCTCACCAGCAGGCAGGCGGTTGGCACTGCAGGTCCGTGGCAGTGGGTTCGAGCGGCAGCAGCACCTGAACGGCCGTCAGCTGCGTGGCGGGAGCGGTCGCTGGGCAACAGTGGTAGTCGAGGGCGACGCGGGTGACCGTGCCACTCCGTTGGCACTCGGCCGACAGCAGCAGGGGAACCCGAGCCGGGTCCTGAGACGACACCTGGAGGCAGAGGACATCTCCATGGCAATCAGCTATTACAAGCGACCGTGGAACAGTTACAGAGCCTCTTTCCTGTAGGTCTCATTAAACATCAGTCTACTGGTATCATAAACAAAATGATGACAGAAGAACAAGTTCATTACTTATGTACACTATATATGAGTATAAAGACAGTGTAAACACTGCTAATCTTAACTAAATAATTATGTGTGGCTTATATACACTGCTCACAAAAATCATTTCATTACAGGATATAATTATTTTGAAGTATGCCCTCATTGTCGTGAGCAGAAAAGCTGCTACATTTCTATAAAAAGTCTTTACCTTTAACGTTTTCAAATGTGGATGTTTTTAGAGTGTAAGAGGTACAGATCTGTAACACTGAGGCTACATGGATCATGTGCAAAAATCTAATCATTAGCAAAGCACAGCAAGGACCGAATTCAGGCGTGAAGAACCAAAATCTACTAATTTATTTGGATTATTTTAAATCGATGCAGATAAATCAGTAATGTAGTAAATCATGATATTTGACCTAAATTGTAGTTATTATTCACTCTTAAACTCAGTCACTGCATTTAAGTCCAACAAACGGCATAGCTTCACTGATTTCTTTTTTTTTTTAGAACAGATCATCTTATAAATAATACTTATCCAAAAAGGTTAGAAATATGATGTGGCCTTTTAAATACGGATCTTCTATTGAGCACAGAAATACATGAGCCTCACCTGGAACTTGAGCAAGCCCACGTTGTAGTAGGATGCCTGTGGGTTAAGCTCCGCCTCTCTCTGAAGGTGAACAGTCAAGGCCTGCATGTTGAACCAGAAATCTTTGGACTCGGGGTCGTTCTGGGACGGGTCGCTGCAGGCAGGAAATGCAATTAGGGTGTCTTCATAATCCCAGTGCAACAACAGCTCCGAATGACGAGCCACTCCCTAAAGTATACGCTCATGTGCTTATGTATTAGATATGGCACACCGCTCAAGTCAATGGGAACTATGTAGGGAAGGTCAGGAAGAATTCACGAGTAAGTGGGAAGAGCTTTTTACATGACATTAAATGAGCACAGAATTTAATCAACACTTCACCACTATATATATATATATATATATACACACACACACACACACACACACACACACACACACACACACACACACACGTTATGTTATATATGCTACATAAGTCATAAGAATATAATGTTATAGGTTTATAATGTTATTCATTTTATTCACATTCTGTACATGAAAGGTCAGCTGACCTGTAGAGAAGCTTCTGATTGGGTAAGAAGTGGTCCACTCGAGAGATGTTAACCAGTCGAAAGCTGAGCACGGGTGGGTTGGGGTTGGTAGATAATACCCGAGTGATGCCAGCTGGGAATGACATGGTGAGGTCACCAGTGATCTTCACCAAACATCTGAAACACAGATACAAAACCTAACCATTATATATATAAAAATAAAACAAACCAAAACACACACACACACACACACACACACACACACACAGAAGTCACTGTCACTACATTTCCTGTCAAGTTAGAGTTTTGAAGGGGATTTGCAGCAGGAAAGCTAAATGGTTAGAAACGAAGCCAAATGGCCAACCGGTTGTTTTCTCCTCCTTTAAAGTAAGCGTTGACGTATTCAGTGATGGCTGCAGCTACTGGCCATGACTCCTGAGTGCTCAGACAGATGGGGCTCGGGCCTCGGGACAAACCTACAGAGAAAATAGAAAATTCGAGATTATAAGGCTTTAAAACAAATGCATACATGGGTTAAATTATAAAAAAGCAGAGATAAGGCAGTGCTGGTGTGTGTGTGTGTGTGTGGTACCTTACCTCGTGCAGGACTGGGTACACGGGTTTGACCCCCCCACTCACTGGGACTGGATGAGGAGGAAGAGGTCAGGGGAGGGCTGGGCTCAGGGAGAGGAGACGAACACAGAGACCTGGACTGTGGATGAAGATTCATGGTTTAGAATTCAGTCCCAGTATGGCATGTAATTCCACCTCTCCACCAGCAGGTGTCTCCCTCATACAGTGCTCACAAAAATGAGGGTATATTTCAAAACGAATTTGAAGAGGATCCCATAAGAACTGCTGGATAATCTGATCCTGTCCATGCCCCATCACTCTGTGCGTTTTAGCACTCTTGGGTGATCATACACTCTACTGAACAGTCAATGTGGGGGCACTCTTGTCCAGTTTGACATGCTTCTGTTCACCCCCATAAATATATCACTTACTACTCAATCACAATTTGTGTAATCAAACAACTTTCTTTGACTTGATTTGCTTTACTGATGATCTTGTTTTATGACATGAAAAAAATTATCATATTCATTTTGAAATCTCCCCTCATTTTTGTAAATTTTGGGTATTAAGACTAATAGTGGCAGAACCTCTGTGCATGGTGTACAGTGTACCACAGACTGGTTAATTGTTTTGTTTTTTTAGATACTGTGTGTGTTCTGGTGGTGGTTATTGTCGTTTCTACAGAAAACAACACTGAAATTAAAGACAACAATTTACAAGCTAACCGAACTGACTGATGACGGAAAAGACTGCTGTAAAACACAGCTCATAAAGGCGAACGGCTTTATTTATTAGGCATTGAGTGAACTTTAAAGGCTTGTTTGCAGCTGCTGTGACCGTGAGAGTGTAATGAGGGGAAAATATGAAGCTGTCTGTACCCGTTCACTTCCACTCATTCTGGCTGTGGAGCGTTTGGACCGAGCCGGTCGAGGAGGAGCCAATCCCAAGAGCTCACTCCTGACTCCACGTTGAGGGGCTGCAGAGACAGAGACAGAGAGACACAGAGAGAGAGACAGAGAGACACAGAGAGACAGAGAGAGAGACAGAGAGAGAGAGACAGAGAGAGAGAGACAGAGAGAGAGAGACAGACAGAGACAGAGAGAGAGAGACAGACAGAGACAGAGAGAGAGAGACAGACAGAGA
>JAUZST010012711.1:0-11320 GCA_034779995.1 Parotocinclus haroldoi
TATATATATATACACATACATACATACATACATACATACATACACACACACACACACACATCTGGGACTGACTCCTGGTATCTCTGAACCCTGTAAATAGGTGATGTTGCATCGTCTAATGCATGTTATAGGTGATGAAATGTTATATTAAACAGTAAAGCTAAAGGCTAAAATGGCCATCACAAACTGAAGCTGATCCACATCTAGTTAGTTATAGAGCTGCTAAGAGTATCTCAGAACCCTTACCCGACAGTACTGGTGCTGTTTTAAACCACGTGTGTGTGCCACGACCAAGTATTGGAAGTAAACATGGGATTTTTCTTTTCTTTGACTGTGCAGCTTATGTCAATAGTTTAATTTATTTCTTAAGTTAAAGGTTATCTAGAACACATTCTGCTTTGTACCCTCGCAGCTGTTCAGCACCACTGAGCATGAGTGCTATACTTGTATTATTGTACCGTGGGAGGTCAGTATGTTGTGCTGAATCTTTATTGTTTTCTTACGTAGGCTATGTTGCATTTTATAGCTTACAACATATGAAACGAGACACATCCTGAATCATCAAACCAAGCATTTAAAAAATTGTTACAAGCAATAAATAGAGATGCGCTAGAAATAGCAAACAGGAGTTTTCAAGGATGGCCCTCTGTAGAAAGGATTTTAAACTTTTGAACAAAGTAAGTAGGCCTCATTTGCAATAACTAAACTGTTTCAAGTTTGGTAAATTTGTCAACTCTTACAGTCTAAGACAAGTGTGAGGTCATTGTGAGGTTATCAAAAGTGACTGCAAACCAGCATTGGACAGCTGAGCCACTCTGGTCTGTATCCCACCTCTAGTGAGATTTTTAATCGGTTTCTTGGCATGACCTCCAGGTGTTGACATGTTCAGATGTACTGCTTCCTGTATGGTTTGCCCTTTGGGTGTTTCCCTGATGTTTTCACCTTACCAGATGCTCCAAAGTGTGACACAAGGCACAGACCACAATAAAAGAGCCTTCCTGTACAGGAGGGAGGAGTCTAAGTCTGATGACAGTATCAACTAAAATGCTTTCTTTAAACATTGTAATGATCACTAATCACTTTGCTGTAAACATTCAGAGATAAAAAGGAAACTTCACGTGTGTTTAGTTAAGCTGGAGCTTCACTTTGTATGTTGTCACATATTCTAAAAATGGCAGGTTTTTTTTCTGAATATTGTTTAATTAACGAGCAACTGTAAGGGAGCAGTGCTTTGCAGGTACATCAGACTGATATAATTGTGCTTGTATATCAGAGTAACCATTAACCACAATAAACTGATATATTTACCTACATCGTCATTGTTTTTTTTTTTATTTAATGTCACTTGTGACATTTTGGGAGTTTATACACTTATTTTATTGTTGACTGTTCCTGGTGAGGGCTGTGCAGGGAACAGGCTGAGAACATCAGTCCAGACTTCTCCATCCCCAGCCACAAGTTCCTGCTCCATCCAAGGACCTATATATAATCCCACCAATGTCTTGGTTCTTCTCTGGGGTCTCCATCCAGAGTGACATGCCTGGAACAGCTCTAGTGAAAGCCAGCCAGGCTGTAACCTTTTGAGATAATTCTCTCCGAATCTGCAGGAGTAGCAGCTCCTGGAATCACGCCGTCACAGAGAACCAGCCCAGTGACCCTGCATAGACCCACCACTCCAACCCTTAATCTTCCAGATCCTACCCAAAACTCTTGTGGCTTCATGCAGGGTTTAAGTAATGTTTTCAGAAGTTAACATTTAACTTCATACATGTAAACACAATGGTTTATGTACCAGCTAAGACAGGCTTAAAGCAAGCTGAACATAATTCGTACCTCAATGCAACTGTGGCCGTGTTCCATGTGGTTTGTTTTGACAGGTGCGATATCTGCTCGTACGCCAAGTGTGCACCAAGCACTTGAAACGAGATCTTCTCCGAAGTGAACCGTCCTTCAAATGACTTGTACCGATCCTGGGATTAGCTCATGTTTGTCACCCACATCATGAACCAGGATCAGAAACATTTAACATGAATCTCCTGCAACTATATTCAATCCAGTGTCTATATAAACTCCAGGTAAAAAGGGCCAAACAAAAACACAATTAGTTTAATTAGCTTGTTCCACTCTGTGATATTAGACTCTAAAGCCATGACTTCTGGAAACACCACCCACACTTTTGTCGGGAAAAGACAGCAAACAGAAAAATAAATAACAGGTTGTTTTCAATTAAAATTTTAAAGATAACTATGCTTATGCAATTATGTTCTGAATTAGACCCAAGTGATTGTTTATTCTGCTCCTAGCTGTAACAGCAGCCCTATTGAAAAAAAAAAACAGATCAGCATGATGCTGGACTTGCTGGTGACCAGCGTTTATTGTTTTTTGAAAATGTTTTTGCTGGGGATGCTGGTGACCAGTACATACTGGTCTTTGCTGTTTTTTGGATAGTGGTGGCCAGCACATACTGGTCTTTGCTGGTTCTTGGATGGTTGTGACCAGTGCATGCTGGTCACATGGTGGTTGAACAACAAAACCAACAAGATCATGCTGGTCAACCATCAAAGCCAGCATGGATATGATGCTGGTCAATGCTTGTTTTTTTCCGCAGGGAGAGAGGCTAAACTTAACGGATACGCCTATAACGGCAGCTTTATTCTATTTGTTTTCTTTTATTTCCCGTGTTTATTCTGAATGGCTATGTATGTTTAAATCGTATACCGAAGATATAATATAATATTGCGAAACCAATTCCAATAACCTCAAAAAACTCGCTCATTCTGTTGGACTAGCACTACTGCATCTGCTACCATTACTTGGATCAGTAGGTCACACTGCCGCTTGCTGGATACTTCGTGTATTGCAGTCGAATGGCTTCTACAGGAATGATAATATTCAAATAAATTAAGAATTAAAAATGAACAAATTTATCCATAATCTTAACCTTAATCAATTCATTCATTCATATTTATACCTGATTCATCCAATTCAGAGCCTTGGGGAGCCAGAGCCTAGGGAGAACTAGGTCCAGAAGGAACAAACCCTAGACAGGCCATCAGTCCATTACTGGGTGGGTGTGAGAGCGACTTAAGGCTACAGAGCGTAGTGTGTATCCGTCACTTAAAACCACACTGTTAACCACCTAAACCTGTACAACAATTCAAAGGATAAAGCATATCCATAAAAGACACAGAATAATTGAAACGGTTTCCAAACGTCAAAAAAACTGAAACAGAAAAAAAAAAATGTATCCCTGAGACCGTCCGTGTTTGACTGTAGCCATCACATCATTTTTCTTTTCTAAAGTAATCAAATGCACGTGTGCTTTATTTGAACACTGATTTGAATTCATGTTGGACATGTGACACTAACAGGGGCCTTTATGTCATAGCAGCAAAGGTCTTCATGACCCTACCGGGATACATTTTGTGAAGGAAGATGAAAAGTTATTGATCTGATTACAGTGCAATTTCATTAAACAGATTTATCAAAATAAATATTCTAGTTCTACGCAAATACAAATAACGAACATTTATGTAGCATGCTATGAAAAAATTGGAAAAGGAGCTACAAATGCAATTAATAACATCAATGCTACACACACGTAACTAACATATCTGGCGGCTCCATTTTAAAGCGCTGGTTCATGGTGCTGTACCCACCCTGTCTCCCCCACTTCACCTGCCCACCCCACTTGATAGACCAGGAGGATTTCTAGTCAGAAAGCACCGAAAGAGTCCCGGTGCTATAGAAAACCTAAAGACCAGGGATTGTTCTGTTTGCTCTCCCAGGTAGCAAAACCCACTCCGGGCACAGACTGGATCCATGATAAGTGATAAAGACCAGTTGAGTCCCGTCAGTAACGGTAACATAAGCAGAGCTTAGAAATTTGCTTACGTGGCATTAGTATTAGTAAAATAAAAAAAAAGTAAAGTGCGGCAAGTTTAATCTAATAAATCTATTTTTAAAACTGTAGAATTTAAAATAACTTAATGCGAGCGGTGATATAGAGGGCTGCATATCGCTCAACTAATCCCTGAATACTAAACTCTATTAATCCAGGATTTCGTAACCACGACGATAAATCTAGATGACTTAATCTCACATGTTTATAATGAGATGTTCGTAATCTGTTAAACTCTTATCTTGGTTGTACGTCATGATCTGGATTTGCTAGTCTTGATCCTTTAATCCAGATGTTTAATAAGGACAACATAATCTGGTTTCTTCTTAACCTGCGCTCGACCTGTTTATATTAATCTCGAATGTCCTAATGAGGACTCGTTTTAATCTATATTTGTTCGTCCTTTACTTGGATGTTTACAAGTAGTTTCTCCTCGGTATGGTTTCTGCTTAATCTGGATTTATCCTGAATAAAGATGGGTGTTAATATGAATGTTTCTTCATAATGTGGGTGTGTTAATGCTTAACATCTTAACCTAGACATATTTTAATCTGAACTTAACCCAGGTGTTTGAATCCTGATTAGGCTCTTAATCTGGATTTGCTAATCTGAATTCTCTCATTCAGATTCCTTTTAGTTGTGGTGCTTTAATACAGATGTTCAAACTTGTCTGACTTCATCTAAACTCTAATCTCCATTCAAAAAAAAATTCTACATGTCCTATACTGGACTGTTCTGAACCTAAATCTTTTAATCCATTCTCAGTTAATCCTAATTTAGACATCAATTTGAACACTTTTTAATAACCCTAATCCTAACCCTAGATAATCCGAAACTTCAGACGATAAATTCAGACGTTTTAATGTGAAGGTCTTTATTTTGGCTCCTTATTATTCTAGTATTAGTCTTAATCTGTATTACCTTGAGTCTCTTAGCCAAGGTTATCCGAATCTTGAGCTAGATCTGGCTGTGTTAATGCCGGATGGTTTAACTGGAATCCTCCTGAATGTATTACTCTAAATCTCATAATCTGGAAGTCTTTTAGCTCAGACAGTTCAGTGTGAATACCATCATATGATTTCTGGTTAATCTTGATTTGAAAGGCTTTGTCTAAACTCTCCAATCGAGATCTTTTAATCTGGACTCATTTGTTTTATTAATCTAGATGAATAATAACCTGGATTTTTTCTCAGACTTGCCCCCTTACTATGGACATTTTAATCTGGATTAACACTGATGTAAAGCCCTTGAGTGTTGTTAGCCGATTCTCCTTCGGGTGGAAGCTCAGTGGTAGAAGGTCTCATCTGGACGGAATCCGTAGGCAGTGGGAGGACGAACGCTGGCTCCATTGCTGTGGGTCAGAGATACAGGTATAAGAAAGCCTGAACATGTCATACTTATACACAGGCACCAGACGGCGCACTTTCATTATATAGTCAGTAGTAGAGGGTTGTCCATTCATGTCTTCGTTTAACCATTTACGTTTTGTGAAACAGGTCGTTGGCCAAAATGGATGTTGACTGGACTTTACCATAGGCAAGTCTTTTTATGCTACTGTAACGTAAATATAAATTGTATTTTTTTTAAAGAATGGCTCAGAGATACAGCTGAAAACACGACTCATGGGCCTTTGACACTGTGTATCCCAGATGTGTGTTTAGACAAATTTGAGCTGAGATTGTAAATGATTAAAAATGAGTTTTTTAATAAAGACTTAGAAGCAGTGTGTACAATGTGTGCCCGTTATTATGCCTTGGATCAAGATGAGAACATTTGATGAGCAAACAATAAAGTATATATTTTCTTGCCCTTGGTTTTCTAAACTAAATAACAAGAACAACAAAGCAGAATCAGCAAAATCAGAATCAAAGCATGCACAAGCACAGACACTCAAACAACAACAGACACACACAGACACGTGTGCACAAGCATGCACAAGAACAGATCATGCACAAGCACTGACAAGCAAAAGGCTATATTTAAAATATAAGCTGCTTGCTTTGCTCCTATGTCTGCACTTAAGAATCAGGGGTTTCTTGTCTCAAATCATTTCCAGGAATCAGCTGCAGGAATTCCCTCCTATTTCTCTCTTTCCCTCTCCCTCTCCCTCTCCTGTGTAAAATAGGTCTTTTTTCCTCCTAACCCACTGGGCCTGTCTGGATAAATTTGAGCCCTGAGTGAGAGAGATTCATGCTCTGGGTACAAAGGCTCAATGATACCTCAGAGAGCAAAAACCGGCCTCGGACTGACCCGGGATCAGATGAAAGCGGCATCAAGTCTGCTCTTAGTCATTATATAAACACATCTGGAAATCTCTTTTCCTCAGACATCATCATTTACGCCGGTGTAACGCCAATAATTGACGCTGTCAAAATTTCCCTTAAAGCCTTAACCTGCACGTGCAGACGTTTGTCACACGCCATGTACACATGACTAAACTTACATAGGAACTTTCAGCGTACCGCATGCAGCAGCACCTCCAATCCCTTCCACATACAGCGTGCAGCAGACGCTCAGACCCAGAGCGACTTACAACTGAGCTCAGCAGTTAAAGTTTAACGGCTTTGCTGGGATTTGATCCCTCAAGTCTCCATGTTCACTACGACGATTCCATGTTTTTATGATTTATTGTCTCAAGCCTGGGACAGCACGGATATTCTCTGCAGCCTTTATAGTTTTTTTTATTAATAATAATAATCATTTTAACCACTGTAGGCACCCAGCTGCCGAAGCGGGCTAGTCAGACACTACAGGGACCTGGCTCGAGTCCCAGCAGTGCCTCCTGGGTGGGTCAGGCATCGCATGCAGACAAGAATCTGATGTGTTACAGGGACAGTCCTGCCTTAAAATAGGCTGACTCGAGGGCGTGCCCTTGACCCTTCACCAGGCGGAAGGCAGGTTTAAGCAGTGAAAATAAAAATTCATTCAAAAATACAGTGTTCTGGTCCTGATATTTTGTGTTAAAAAGATAAAGGAAATCATTAATGCATGCTGTCATAACTTATATTTACCACTCGTAGTGCTTATTATAGAAGCAAAAATGCAGTTGTGATTAAACATGATCATGACGGGATTTGATATTCATCCGAATGTCAGCTTTGAAATGAAATGTGTTTAGTTTAAACGATAAAAAGTTCCCAAGCTTAATGTACACATTTTAGAATATTACTCAGGCGCCATTGGTTTCTGCCTTTAGGAACTGTAATCTCAGAACTGTCCTGCTTACACATTGGGACCACTGGCCTAGTGGTTAAGGTACAGGACTATGGGCCAGAAAGTTCAGGGTTCAAATCCCACCTCTGCCAAGCTACCACAGTTGGGTCCCTGAGAATTGCAAGACTGCATAAACTGTAAATCGTGCTGGATGAGGGCGTCTTCTAAATCAACTTTGAAATAAAGACAGAAACGGACAGTCAGTGTGTTAATGCTGTTTCTTATTGGCTTTCAAACTCCAACATGAAACCAACATTCATGAATTCATGCTTCCTCCCATTTGCCTGTTTACACAGATATCGTTACGTATCGTAGGTGAATGCTTGGCAAAATATCGAGTATCACAGAATCCCAGTACTCCCAGTATCATCATAGTGGGGATTGTATCGTGAGATTCTGAGCATCACTAGTCACTAGATCCCCTAAGATAAACATTGACATTTCCAGCATTTAGCAGACGCCCTTATCCAGAGCGACTTACAACTCATACAGTCTTACAATCCAAGCAATGTCGGGTTATGGGTCTTGCTCAGGGACCCAACTGTGGTAGCTTGGCAGAGGTGGGATTTGATCCCTGAACCTTCTGGCCCATAGTCCAGTACCTTAACCGCTAGGCTACCACAGTCCCTACAATTGTATTGTAAACAATACAATTCGTTCAGAAGACTACACAACATTAAATAAACAGTACAACAAAACCACCAGGCATTAACCGGGTTTAACCCTGGTGCACCTCTGCATGATGACCTTACTAACCCATAAATGGAGCAGGAAGCGGATGTGACCAGCAGACTTCCCACCTATTAAAATCCAGCCTGTCACCTGGCTGTCTGCGAAGACTTCAAATAAAGATGTGTGTGTGCGCGCGCGTGTGTGTGCGTGCGCGTTAGAGAGTCCATGTCAGCCTGTAAAGTTTACTGTTGCACAAGGTGAGACTGAACAGGAAACACAAAATGACTCCTTCATAAAGACTCGACTTTTGATCCGGTTTGGATGTGAAGCCCAGCTTTGATCTCCTGCTCCCATCACTTCTCCTGTTACACAACAGAAACGCAGCGACTCCCACCACCGCTGCTTTTAGACTGGTCTTATAGACATGTTTTGGCCCCCCTGCACAAATGATGTTGATGTTTTCTAACTGAGAAATTCATTGAGTAATGTCTTTTTATTTAGAAAGTCATTAAGTGAAAGAGGACATTTTACAGAGGGATTGTGTGCTGCTCATAGAACTGAGACCAGGCGGAGACATGAAGGTGGAGATGGATTTTTACGCAAGGGTGTAGTAAGTGTGAGCATCCTTACAAAAACACACCCTTCAACTGTGCTACTGGGAGTCATGAGACCCTCGGTGTACGGGCCTAAATCATGTCCATATGCATATTTTAAAGTTATTTTATTTAATTTTACACTGTTCTTCTACGCTACAGTTTTACATTCTCTCTTTTATATGCTCTTTATTGCTGTGTATGACAAATCTCCAATTTATTAGTCTACATATTACGTTTAATTTTAATTATTATATTTGTTAAATATGTTCTTCCCATTACAACTTATTTAGTTTCTATTTATTTGATCTATGACTATAAAAGTAATACTTAACTTGTAACTTATTTAAATTCTTACGCATATCAGATGTCCAAGAGGTCGGGTTCATGCCCAAGGTTTCTTCCTTTGAAGGTTTAAGGAGCTTTTCCTTGCCACTGTTGCCCAAGGTTTGCTTAGTTTGAGAAATTGTAAAGCTGCTTCCAATGTTTCAGAAGTCTGACTTGTGACCTTTCTAAAAACAATAAGTGAATATGTTGACTTGTGTACTTCTTAAAATTATACTGAAACAAAATTCTAAAAAAAGCATGAGCCTGCCACCCCATTAATAGTTTGTTTGTATATTCAATCTGCTCACACTTGCTGTTTTTTGTGAATCACTATTAAGCTAATACTTCAGCGGTATTATTTAATCCTCTCTACAGGTCTAATGAGTGCGATGATGATGATGATGATGATGAAGATGATCCCTGTGTGCTTAAGGTTCACTAAAAGCTGGAATGTGAACTGTTATTCACTTACCAGGAACTGAATTCTCCGTTCTGAGAGTGAAACTGCATATAGGGGTCCGGACTCAGTCCTGCATCAGGAGGCATCCCATCTGTGACCACACATACATAAAGCAAACAAACATGGACGATAAGCACCCAGTGAGCCGAATACTCTCTACACCAATGCCTACAGTTTACAGATACATTGCTCTGACACACTAGCCCACCACTGTCAGTCCCAGAGGTGTCTTCTGGTCGGTTTCGTTTTTGACTTGAGAGGACTGTTTTGGTGGTCCTCACTTTTTTACAGGAACTTTTATTTGAGAAAAAAAAACCCCGAAAGAGCCAAAAGATTTGGTTTAGGTTACTAATGTTACGATTGGAATTATGGTTAGGTTTACTATTAATTAGTGTGTGTGTGTGTGTGTGTGTGTGTTAACCTGTACTGTAGAAGAGGTCAGGCTGTTCCAGTGCATCATTGTCTCCATACAGGAACGTCTCTGCCTCCGTGTCTCTGCTCTCCACCATTTCCAACCACTGTGAGTTAAACCAGCGGAACTTCTCACACTGGATCTTAGATCCCCACTGCTCATCATACTCCTGTTCACACACACATTACACACGTCTGCACAGGCGCTACACACTCGTACTACAAATCTCCCATGGACTGCACTGTAGTTTAGTTACTAGAGCAAGAAGGTCCTGCATGGAGTCTGTATGCCCTCCCAGTTTCCTCCCACAGCCCCAAATCATGCATTGGGTTAGCTGATTATTTATATATATATATATATATATATAATGTTTGTACTAAAAATTAGGGGATATCTTGATAAAATATCTCCTAATGAAATATCCCCTTTGTGAGCAGTGTCTAATTCTGTTCTCACACACAGACTTCTGCACACTTTGAGTGTACGTACTGCGATGATGTCCAGCGTGTTGTCGCACACCTTCCTGATCTCAGCGTTTTTGTCGTGCATGAGGTCGATGAGGTAGGCAGGAGCCTCTGAGGCTCAGAAGCTCAGGAAAGAACGCAGAATGAGGCAGCTGATTTCACCAATAAATACGACACAGACATCTGAAGACCTTCTTCTACATAAAGTCCCATAAATGCCAAGCTTCCTCCTAAGCTACAGTACTGCATGTGCTGCCTTATTCACCCAACTGTTTACGCAAATGATATATGGAACCAAGGATCGTAAATACAGAGAGGATGTTAGACGTAGAGAGTGTGAGTTAAGACCACCATATTTAAAGAAAATATAACGAATAAAACTATAATACATGCATATACTGTGATAGATTAAAGAGTATACAATATTATGAAGAGTATAATAAAACAAAGAATATAAAACTATGGAATATAAGAAGGTAGTATACGAAAATAAAACTTGTAATAAAAAATGTAATAACAGATAATAATAATAATAATAATTGGTCCTGAGGAGGGAAATGGACGGGTGTCGTAAAAACGCCCTGTCACAGAACAAAAGCAGGTTTAAAATATGAAAAAAACCCAAATTAAAAACAGAAATAAGAATTCACATTTGTGTTTGGATAACAATGATCAGGTTCTGTAAACATGAACCTTTATTTGCCTTTTTTTATTTACTTAGGGGACACATTTACTTATTCTTGTCATGGCAACGTTATTCCAATTGTAAGAAATGGTCTTTTGTCCGTTCACAGAATACATGGCAACACAAAAATCTTAGGTTGCTTTATCCTGCAGCAAAGGAGCCTCTGGAAGATCTTTTTAAAATGTTCCACATTTTGTGACTTGCTTTTGTGAAGTTGCCAGACAAAAAGTGATACCACCCTTATGCCACTCTTCCTTCACACATCAAGCTGACACCTAAATCTGCGTTCTGTACACACCCAGAACGGCTGACCGCTCGCTTTATTGCTGTGCTCATTCAGTTATTTGGAAATCCCGCTCATGGTTGTGATGTCATTTAGCAGAAGGATACGTGTGTCCTTAATGATGACGTCTCTGGTGGCCTGATGGAAGACCATCTGGTAGAAAACATAAACGATCTGGCAAACAAACTCATCGTCTTCCTGCTGGGCTGCACAAGGTAAAAAAAAAAAAAAAACACGCACGCATGCACACACACACACACACACACACACACACACACACACACACACACACACACACACACACACACAC
>JAUZST010012712.1:0-11319 GCA_034779995.1 Parotocinclus haroldoi
GTCAGAGGTAGATTTAAGATAAAACCCCGCATTCCGGTGGGATCCGGTGATGGTGGGATGGTGATGGGGATCCTCCGATCTGAGAGAAGAGACCGGAGCACCTCAGGGAGCCTGAGTAAATAAAGATGTTTTGATGTTTTATTGTATATGGGGGGGGGGGCATAAAAGAGAGTTCACCTAATATTTAAAATAATAATCTTTCATTATTACTGCTGGATAATCTGAGCCTGTTGTCCGTGCCCCATCACTGTCAGTGTGTTTTGACACTCTTGGGTGACCACACACCCTACTGACCAGTCTACATGGGGGCACTCTGGCCCAGTTTGACTCGCTCCTGATGACCCCCCCGAATGTATCCCGTACAGCCAAACAGTCCAACGCTTCTCATTTCAATCGCTTCATATTTATTTCGATTGTTTTGTGAGCAGCGTATTTAACGCCGATCCTGCGCGACGTTCTACCTGCACGTCTAGCTAACAGACTCAAAAGCTCCATAGATGAAAGCTTTCTTATTCTTGTTTTGTCTGTGCGTTCTCGCATGCACCCTAGTAGGCAATCGGTGTCTAATAATCTCCCGATACATCAGCGAGTAGAGCCGTGATATATCCACAACGTAGAAGATCTGAAAAAACAAATAATAAATCGTTCAAGCGTGCAGCTTTGGCGGCGCACATTTTTTAAGCCCGGCTTTAACGAAATCCACAGGCATGGAAAATGCGCTGACTTTGTTCAACAGCTGTGTGTGTGTGTGTGTGTGTGTGTGTGAGGATGCTGTTTTGTTAGAGATGACAAATAGGAAGGACAAAACGCACACACTCGTTATCTCGGGTGAAAAAGAAAAGTGTGTGTGCGTGTGTGTATAAAGGGAAGAAAGCACAATACAGCTGCATATAATGACGTTATATATAACTTCAGTACACAAAAGCAGGCGACAAAGTAACAGAAACGTGACGTGTCAGCTTTCACCAAGAGCCATGCTGAGGTTTAAAGACACAAGAGACAGGGTACAGGGTTCTAAAGAGCTCGTTCCTCGACCTTAACCCTTTAAACGTCATTTCAGAGCTCTAACCTTAGAACAATAGCGAGAACCAGTCACACATTGGTTCATTCCTGAACCAGGAACTCCTGCCCAGTGGAAATGGCTGGCCTTGCTCTTACAAGGTGGACTTAGCGTTTTAAAAAAGGGTTCTAAACGTCAGCAAGTCCTGCAGGTAGATTTAGAGAACCTAAACAAACATACGAGGGCGGCACCGACGCCTCACAGCAAGAAGGTCCAGGGTTCGATCCCAGGGCGGGGCGGCCCGGGTCCTGTCTGGGTGGAGTCTGCATGTCCTCCCCGTGTCTGCGTGGGTTTACTCCGGGTACTCCTGTTTCCTCCCACAGTCCAAAGATGTGCGTGTTAGGTTAATTGGTGTCTCTAAAGTGGACCTCAGTGTGGCGCCCCATCTAGGGTTGTTCCTGCCCTTGCAAACCCGGAGAGTTGCCGGGTGGCCACCGGCTGGGCCGCGACCCCGCGTGGATTAAGCGGAAGATAGTGGGTGAATGGATGGATGAAGGATAATTAAACAAACAAGATAAAATCGCATAGTTTGTCATTTATTCACGAGTTAAGTGATCCAATAGTACATGGTAAATTCCAGATGTTTTTACTCAGTGGGACGATCAGCCAGGTCTGGCTGGACACCTTGTGATATTTAAAGAACAAGATTTTGGGGGGAAAAAAAATGTCTTTTTGAGTCTTGGTTCTCCCAAGGTTTCTTCCTTCTACATTCAGGAAGTTTTTTCCTTTCCACTGCCTCCCTAATCTTGCTCAAACATAGAACTGGCTAGCAATCAAGCGTGGTTGCCAGGTCCTCTTGCTCTAAGAATCCTCAGATCTTCCGAGCTTGTTTCCGCAGAACTGGTTTTTGTTAAGTTTAAGTTTTCCCTTCCCATTTTAATTTAGATTTCATTATCTCTCTGTTCAAAATGCCTGTTTATTTTTTTTGCCCATTGTTTTTAATTTATTTTATATGTTTTCATTGTATTTTTTTCATATCTTTATATGATTTATTTACATGCATTTTACAGTTTCATTATAGTATTTATCCCATAATACTGATTGCTCTTATCTTTATTTATTCTGCCGCACTTTTATTTATTTTCACCTACCTTTTTACGTTTACCTGTCTCTTTTTGTCCTTTGTTCAAGTACTAATGTTATTTATATATATATTATAATCAGAGAAATCTCATTTTATATCCCGTTCCTTGTATTTGTTGATGGTTCTTGCATCCCACTCTCACTAAAGCCCATCTCCAAGTCTCTGGACTCCTTCTATAATCTAATTTCCAGACCTCTGTGGGGTTCACCTGTGACGACAGAGGCAGATCTGGGGGAGATCTGAAAGAAAAGATTCGCACAGACAACCAGAACTCATTTCTGCACGTAATAATTAAATAATAATTAACTGAATCCATGCTGAATTGAAGACGTTACCCAGTCGCTTTATCAGAGAAATATCAGTGGAGAAGATCCACCCGGGGACTCTGGGCCTCGTTCCAAATACACGCACTTATTAATTAAAGTGGACTTAAATGGATGATGCTGCTTCCTTCTCCTTCTTTCGTCTCCACCAGCAGAAACACCTCTGAACCCTGGAGGTTCCGTACAGCCAGAGCAATTTCATTAAGAGCTGTAAATTCTCTCATTTTCTGTCATTCATGCATCGTTGGCAAAGAGATGGATGTCACATGCTGCTCTGAAGCAGAATTAGGCCAGAACTCTGTAATTGGTTGATTTAATTGGATGAAACGGCTTCACTAAGCGACAGAGAGCGATTTAGAAGTCTGATACAAACAGCAGCAGATTCATTATTATATCAAACGCAAAGCTTTACATATCCTGTAAGTCAGCCAGAGCCAGACACGGACAGGAAGTTCCCCCACTGGCGTCCGGGTTCATAAATCAGAGGAACGGGGTTTGCAGGCTTTCAGCTCTAGCGATGACGTCTTAAACGCCGATGGACGCTGTGAATTGGCCGCACTAAATTAATTCTCATGGTGACGGTGTGGGTTTAGTCGGTCCATGCTTTAGGTTAGCTGATGTCTTTCAGTGCGGCAGCAGACTGATATTTAGCGCTATGGGGTTTGGAAGCAAAAGTAACCAAATAAAAAGTGGAGCAGATTAAGTCGTGACGTTTCATGATATTGTTTTGGTTGTTGTTTTTTTTTTTTTAGCTCACCGCCTTTTATAAACCGAGCAAAACATACAATAAAAGTGAAAGTGTGTAGCAGTGATACAGCACAGCCTCTCTGACAGGGTTGCCAGATTCTGAGAGAAAAAGAAGGCAACTCGACTCAAAAAAAAAAAGCCAACATACTACAATGTAAGAGACTGACCACTTAAACTGATAATAATAATAATAATAATATGAAAAAGAAAAATGTATATTTTTCTTTGGGTTGGGTTAAGGGTCCAACAGGGGTATCTTGGCATAGGTAGGATTTGAGCCCTGGACCTTCAGGTCTGTAATCCCCTAATCCCCTAATCTTAACCCTAGGTCAGCAGAGTCCCAGTTGTATGATGAAAAAAATCTCTGGTCTCGGTCTCATCTTGGTCTCGACCACCCATCTTGACCTTGACTGGGACTGTCCTCCCTCCCTCTCTGTCCTCCAGCCACCAGATCTTTGGCTTGTTCCCTTCCTGGTGCCCCCTGGTGCTCTCCTATTGGTCCATCTGTCCCTTGTCTTTGTCTTACAGTCACCAGAAATGTCTGTCCTCTCCTGCATGCCAGATCTGGGACATCACATCTGACCAAATGCAGCGTTTGAACTGTCAGGTTTAACATTGACAACCAGTGAGCTAACCCAGTTTGATTATGGTCTCTGGCAAGGTTGTGCAATGTCCTCAGGTCTGGCATGCATGACAGTGCAAGACCAAGAGACCAAGAGACCAAGAGAAGGCATGACAAGGTCCAAGCACCCAAGGGAACAGAAAAGGCACTCAGAAGGTCTGGTGTTGAGAAAGTCTGGCACGTTGAAGACTGAGGGAGCAGCGTCTGAGGTTGAGCTTAGGGCCACGTTGCAGACTTGGGCTGGGTTTGTCGTGACATGAAGCAGACCAGCAGACCACGCCTTCGTCATGTTCATAGGATTCTATGATTTGAGTTTTATTTTAGCCCCACCTTTTCGCCCTCTGAGAGGGTGTCTGCAGCTCTTGATCATTCTGCACATGAAGCTTGCATTTTAAAGCGAGTGCACCTCAGAAGTCAGGTTAAAGTCTGCTGATATTGCAGCAGTTATTTGCTTTATGAGGCTCCTCTGTTCCATTTTCATCGGCCTCGCTTGTTCTTCTTCTTATCAGATTGCCTTCACCTTGTAAAGCCTTGCTTTGGGTCAAGATCTGAAGTCTAACAGAAGCGGATGATTGAGTCAGAGGAAATCCGAAGACGCATCCTACCGCACAAGATCTGCAAGGCTCCTCCATTCCATTCCAGTCTATCCCATTTTCCATACCTGCAAAATGGAAACCAACCCTGGACAGGGCGCCGGGCCATCGCAGGACCCATGTATACACACTTACAGGGACACCTTGTGACCCTTCAAAAAGCTTTGCATCCACAAAAAAGTTTAATTTTAGGCAGTAATTAATGACTGCTCTGCACCCCGAGACAGGAAGAATGAAACAAAATAACACCTGAAGCACTAAATTATTTGGTATCTTCTGTACCAAAACCTCTTTTAAATGTTGTGAGAAGGAACGGCAACATTACAAAGTGGTAAATGCTTTATTAAGGATGTTTGTTCACTCATTCATTCATTCATTATTTTCCGCTTAATCCACACGGGGTCGTGGGCCAGCCGGGCCAACTCAACGCAAGGGCAGGAACAACCCAAGATGGGGGGCCAATCCATCGTAGAGCACACACACACACACACACACACACACACAGTCTTTAGAGACGCCACTTAACCTAACACGCATGTCTTTGGACTGTGGGAGGAAACTGGAGTACCGGGAGTAAACCCACGCAGACACGGTGAGGACCCAGGCAGCTTCACCCTGGGATTGAACCCGGGACGCTTTATAAAAAAGGTTTATTAATGAAAGCTGACCAGACGAAACATCTTGAGGTTTGATATAAATAAAATGTAGCATGAAATTAAAAGGGTAAAGTGTAATATCATTAAGACGTTTGTTTTGGGTTGTATTGTTGTATTCAGTGTTAAATGTTAAAAGTATTGTTGCTGACCGTGCGCTCCCTTCCAGCATGGAAGTCCAAAAAAAAAAAACATCTCAAACTGGTTTCTTGAACTGGTCCCTGAGTTCCAGCGCTTCTTGGGCTGAAGGCCGGGTCTGCAGTGTGACCAAACCAGTGCCATGGTACCAGGGAGTACCAGTGCCAGTAGGCCATGTTACAGAGATGGGTACAAAATGTCCGTATCTATTTATTTAATTATTCTAATTATGTTTAATTGTGACGAACGGGAACTTACTCTTCACTGTTTGGAGGCATTTACGCTAAGATTATCTAGACAGTCGTCTGTCTCCTTCATTAAACCCACAGCAAAGGAAAACAATGAAGATCACACGCTTTTTATTTTCTCACCGTGCCGTGTGTGTGATGTATAGTTCAACCTGGTCCAGCTCGGTGGAGGAGGTTTTGATGTGACACGTACACAATGGAGATCCATCTCCAGATCCTGACAAGCTGTCAGAGTGAGACGGCATCATCACCGCGCTCTCACAGCTGCGCCATGAAAACGTTCGAGCGCCGCTTTGGCAAACAATCGGCCGCATCGGAAGTTAATAGGCAGGGAAATTACAGAGTGCATGATTGCGTGACCCGACACCTGGCGCGAGTTGAATGATCAAACCCAGCATTTGAGTAAATACAGTGATTTACATTTTCTATCCATCATCTGCTTTGTGTTAAGCTGAAAAGCACCTCAGTCAGAAGCGATTCCTGGAAAGACGGGCGCCATTTAGAGTCCAAAAGTCCTCCAAAAGTCCACCAACGTTTTTCACTCCATCAGCTATTAAACGCTTTATGCTTTCAGATCCGGTGTTCGGGGCGTAAAGAAATCTTTTATTGTCCAGATCAAGGTCCAGTCAAGTCAAGTGTTGCTTCGAGCGTGAACGGAAAAGTCAGTAAGTGACGTTTATATCCGAAAGTGTGAGGACACCCAAATATTACATGCATGAACATGGGGATCAGTTTGGAAATTGGAGTTTCCTGTTACAAACAGTGCAATTACATTTCACTGAATAATTGAATAATAATAATAATTCAGGTGCTCATTTAGGATTTTGCTGCCCCAAGCAGGTCCGGACCCTTTTTGAGTCTAGGTTCTCTCAAGGTTTCATCCTTCTACATTCAGGAAGTTTTTTCCTTTCCACTGCCTCCCTAGGCTTGCTCAAACATAGCTCAGAACTGGCTAGCAATCAAGCGTGGTTGCCAGGTCCTCTTGGTCTAAGGATCCTCAGATCTTCCGAGCTTGTTTCCGCAGAACTGGTTTTTGTTTAATTTAGATTTCATTATCTCTCTGTTCAAAATGTCTGTTTATTTTTTTTGCCCATTGTTTTTAATTTATTTTATATGTTTTCATTGTATTTTTTTCATATCTTTATATGATTTATTTACATGCATTTTACAGTTTCATTATAGTATTTATCCCATAATACTGATTGCTCTTATCTTTATTTATTCTGCCGCACTTTTATTTATTTTCACCTACCTTTTTACGTTTACCTGTCTCTTTTTGTCCTTTGTTCAAGTACTAATGTTATTTATATATATATTATAATCAGAGAAATCTCATTTTATATCCCGTTCCTTGTATTTGTTGATGGTTCTTGCATCCCACTCTCACTAAAGCCCATCTCCAAGTCTCTGGACTCCTTCTATAATCTAATTTCCATGCTAACTGCGCATCGAGGACTTGTCTCATTCTCTCCCTCCCTGTCAACAGAGCTCAATCATTGATTTGTTTTTTTTTTTTCACTACGAACTCAACCTAAACTCGCCTACATCTCAAATCCAAGGACATTTTTTTCTGAACCTTCTCCTACCTAGCCCACTTACCTCTTCATACAGCTGAGATTTTCCTGACCTTTAAAAATGAAGTGGTGTCAGAAAGCCTGCACAACAACAGCACAACAGCGATCAACAAGTCTCTGTCTTCTGGCCTGGTTCCTAATCTCCTCAGGATGGCTCAAGTTCCACGTCTAATGAAGAAGCCATCACTCAGCCCAGCTAAAATGTCCACGTACAGACCAGTCTCGCTCCTTATATCGAAGGTGCTCGGCAGATGATCTCCTTTCTCAAGACCACAACCTCTTTGATAAGAACCAGTCTCGTAACCAGGCGGATATTCCTACAGAAACTGATCTCGACACAGTAACAGAGCTAAGAAAAGCTTCGGTACTTGTTCTGCTGAATCTGTCTCCGGCATTGAACACTGCAGATCATCACGTTCTCACCGTCAGCCCTTAGGTCACTCCCGTCCTACCTGTACACCAAATCACAACGTTTAGAAACCATGGCATCTGGTATCACTGCTACGATGAAGATACTCACCTGTGCTTTTCACCAGGTATCACTTTTGATCATGACGCCATGCCAGCAACGTCTCAAGAGCAGCGTTTTATCTTCTTCCCAGCAAAGCCAAGGTCAGAAGTATTCTCACAGCAGCTTGTATTTTCACGAAAAGATGAGAGACCATATTACACCTATCCTTAAAGAGCAGAATCGATTTTAAAGCACTGTCGCTTAACTTTAGACTCTTACATGGTCCCGCCCCTCCATACCTTAGCATCATGACGAGGCAGGACCTCAGGTCAGCTCATAACACATCCCGGTAGTGCCCACCACCCAACTAAAGAGTTCCAAGATGGTCTTTCGCCACCATTGTCCCAAACTCTGGAACATGTCTCGACCTGATGACAACCTTATAGAAGAAAGTTAACCCTTATAGAGAGGTTGCTCTGCCTCGGTTTGCTTTCCAATGCACCAGCACTTTTACTTATTTGATGGGCAAAATGTTATCTTAAGAATTATAAAACTTTTGAAAAGGTCAGGTGCATCATTATTCACATAGGAATGACAGAAAACTAGTACGAGTGAACTCTTCTGACAGCGATCCTGCTGACGGAAAAGAGAATTGCAGGTCTGAGGGTCTAAAAATGTGGCCTCGTTCTACTTTATTTGTCATTTTTGTTGTGTCGAGTTTTATAAAAGATGCAAAGACAAAAATGATTGTATTGTGCGGTACGGTGTTGTACTAAATGTTTTTATATGGGGTAGCACCGCCCCACCGCTTCACAAGCAAGAATGTCCCGGGTCCTTTCTGTTTGGAGTCTGCATGTCCTTCCCGTGCCTCTTTGGGTTTACTCCGGGTACTCCGGTTTCCTCCCACACTCCAAAGACATGCGTGTTAGGTTTATTTGTGTCTTTAATAGTGACTGTGTGTGTGTGTGGGTTCCCTATGATGGATTGGCGCCCCGTCTAGGGTTCTTCATGCCCTTGCGCCCAGAGTTGGATCTGCTGGCCCGGGACCCTTTGTGGATTAAGCAGGAGATCATGGATGAATGGATGTTTTTATATTGTATTTTAATTGAGGACTGTGGTAGCCTAGCGGTTAAGGTACTGGACTCTGGACCAGAAGGTACAGGGTTTAAAGCCCACCTGTGCCAAGCTGCTACAGTTGGGTCCCTGAGCAAAGACCCTTAACCCACCATGGCTTGGACTGTAAGACTGTATGAATTGTAAGTCGCTTTGGATAAGGGCGTCTGCTAAATGTTGGAAATGCTGGAAATGTAATTAGCGTTACTGTTTGAAACGACACACTGTAATAAGTATATAAACTACTGTGTGTAACTTGTACAGTGGCTGCGATTATCTATGGCACTCGCCTCATGCCTTTGACCAAATACCAGTCGCGATGTTAAATAGTTAGCTAAACTAGCACGCCCCGTTACTATTTTTCTGTATCGCACACAACTTATACAACAATATAACAATCACAACGAAGTCACAAAAACAATCGTAATCCTAACACATGTGCACGTACAGACGATCTTTTGCAGACTACGAACTGGAACTATGTGCGACAAAAATCCCCACCATGCATTAAGCGGCGCGATCTGAGTGAGTTTTCCATCGACGACCCACTTCTCCTCTTCAAAGGGATTGCGAGAGCAGGCAGTGTGGGAACAGGCACAGCGGGAGTGCACTCCTAACCTCATTCACCCCTGTTTGTGCGAGAGTGTTGCAAGCGCTGCATGCTTTGCACTCACTCGCCCGCATTCAGGACGTCTGAGCCGAAGAACGGCTCGTCTTAAGGGTGCTTCTCCAAATCTCCTTCATTCATGGTGACTTCTCTCAGGGTGAAGTGTGCACTTTCCGTCCTCGGGGCTTCGCTACTCAATTTGCGCGGCGGAAATGAATCTTCTCGAGGTGGAATGAACGTCGTCGCCGCTCTCGTCACACACGAGGGTCACAGGATCTCAACCCTGAATATGATTTGTATATTAGACCGTCTAGACGTGCCGGCTCTCCAGCGAGGAGGAATCCGGACACTATGGAGTTAGATGTCTGGGTCGTAACGTCTGACGTTTTACACCGGGTTAGGAGGTGGCCACCAACCCAAACTCGTGAGGTGAAAGGAAGCCAGAAGTGGGGATCAAAAACAGTGCTGTAACAGCGATGCCACACGGGACGTCCATGGTGAACTTCTGCGGATTCCCAATGGACACAATTTCCTTAATGGATAAAGGAAACAAAAGCGAAGCCAGAAAAGTATGAAAGTGAAACAAAGGGTGGCAAAACTTTTTCATGAAGCTCATCGCACACGATTTCCATTGTTTTTAGTTCCATGGTGATGAAAAATGCTATGCATTTATGTCCGGATTGGACGCATGATACGGCTGTAAAGGTGTTTTATGTCTCACAAAAAAATAAATAAATAAAACTAGATCCACTGGTCGTAAATTAAGATAAGTAACAAAGTATGGTCAAACAGAATGTATGTAACCCGTAACCTCTGACGTCACCAACCCACGCAGGTGATACATCAGCGAAACATAAATGCTACGCTATGTTACAGGAAAAAGACAATAGTACATTAATTCGAGTGTTTTTATAATGACGTCACCTTCCACACTGAACACAAAAATGCCACGTTCTTTTATTGGGCCCCTTTATTTATTATTTTTGCGCACTTTATCGAGCAAATAAAACTCAGCGACCAATCACAGTCGCTTCTGCTCCTCATGACGCTAACATGCTCGGCTTCAGGACGATGTTATCGGTCATTTCTTTATCACTTAATACTATTATTGGTAAAAGATTATATTGTGCTAAAAGCGCAATGTTAACGTGATCTGGACGGAACTCCAGATTAGGCATTTTGTTCTCATTGTCTATTTTTTCAGGCGAAGAAACAGCCGTGTGTTGCTGTGTGGCGCGTGCTGTTTTGAGGGGACACACAATCGCAGAAAATAGCCTTAAATAAGCTGCAGTGGAAATGTATATTCGGTTACAAACAAGTTTGGTGGTGGAGAAAAAATAGAAAAGTGGTCAGAGATGCTTTAACATGATTTTGCTCCACAAAATATATATGTGGGGATCAGCTTGATTTTTGTTATTATTATTCGATAGAGTTTGTGTGTCTGTCTGTCTCTTCGTGTGTGTTACAGTCTAAATGGACTGAATGGATGGATCTATGATGACATCATCTTCCTGCTCTTCACTGGATGCTGGTTAGAAGTGATGGATCCAAACAGGTATCTACTGTGTCTACTCTGTGTTTCTAACTTGTTGGTAATGTGTGTGTCTGCGTGTCTCCACGTGTGTGTGTGTGTGTTGTTGGTCCTTTAACAATCTGATGGATCACTTTACAGATTGTCTTGAGCCCTGAAGTGATCTTCTGACCTCCTTTAGATCTCGGAGGCCATCCATATTTCTCCCTCTGACATTTATGGCACTGAAGCTTTGCACTGTGTCCCACAGGAAGTGGTTTTCTTTCAGAGTTTACAAAAATAAGTTAAACAAAAGTGTATTTAGTCTGTGGCTATTGTTCAAGATTCTGCTGATATGAAATACATTTGTAGTTGGCACTACAATTATTTATTATTATTATTATTATTATTATTCCTATTATTATTATTATTATTATTATTATTAATATTATTCCTATTATTATTATTATTATTATTATTATTATTATTATTCCTATTATTATTATTATTATTATTATTATTATTAATATTAATATTATTATTATCATTCCTATTATTATTATTATTATTATTATTATTATTATTATTCCTATTAT
>JAUZST010012714.1:0-11319 GCA_034779995.1 Parotocinclus haroldoi
CAACAAAATTAGCCTAACATGCATGTTTTTGGACTGTGGGAGGAAACCAGAGTACCTGGAGTAAACCCACACAGACACGGGGAGGACATGCAGACTCCACACAGAAAGGAAGGCAGAGATGCTACCAACTGAACCACCGTACCACCCTTGGTTAACAATGCTGTTTTTTAGACGCCTGCAACACGTAATGTTTCAGGAAGAGCCTGTAAAGATGAACTATGGTCTAACTTTAATGGATCCGTTCTTTAGTGCTTTCTTATTGCACTTGCTCTTTTAGAGACCTCCATGGTAACGATGCTATAAAGTTCAGAAGTGGACTGTGTTTGGTTACGCTGCTATTTAACCGCTCGGAGCCATTAAATGACCAGTACTACTCTTATTGGTGATGGTTCTTGATCATGTATCCATCTGTGTGGCTGAACGTTTACTGATCAGCACCTGGGAAAAACAGCTGTGGTTGGGATGGGATGAGCTTAGCCATGGGCAGCAGCAACAGGATATATTCATAACACAGTTTTTATTGATTATTATTGTCCTCATTAACTTTCCTTTGCCTTATGTGTAATTTTAATTATGAATGAAATACAAATATAGGTGTATAAGACAATCGTACGGGTTTTGGGAACAGATTAATCCTGCATGACTTCTTATGAGGAAATCTGAGTTCGACTTTGAAACCGAACCTTCACACGGGCTTCTGGAATCAAATAAGTCCGAACTAGAGCTTGCACTGTACTCGTTTGTGTTTTAAGCTCAGAGAGATCCTTGTTACGGTTACCGGTAATAATCTGAATGCATTTCTTCCAGCAACTACTTGGCGCAAGCCTAGAAACAACCCTAGACACACACTAAGGGCCACTTTAGAGACACCAATTAACCTACCACGCATGTTTTTGGACTGTTGGAGGAACCGGAGTAAACCCATACAGACACGGGGAGGACATGCACACTTCTCACAGAAAGGACCTAGGCCGCTCCAGCCTGGGATTGAACCCGGGACCTTCTTGCCGTGTCGCAGCGGTGCTACCCACCAAGTTGCCGTGCTGCCTGTGTGTTCTGGTTTGTGTTGCTCACGGATCATTTTCATGATAATATAGTATCACAGTATGTGTTTTATTAATTCATTAGTTATGTTATTTATTTTCTTCTTTCAAAATAATTGTTGCATTATATTTTTTAATATAAAATGCTTTTTAATGTGTGCTTAACTATGTGATTATGGTAACGGCAACGACCTGTTTCACTGAGACAGCATTTCAACATTAACAGTGTATACACACACACACACATATATATAGCATGTACATCTGCCCTATACCCTCAGGTGCAAAGACATTGTGTTGGGAATAATAACATGCACACACAACTACAAAACCCTATTGAGAAAGTCTGCACCATCTGCTCACAACTCCACTTTCCCTTTACTTATCACTCTGTTGAACATCAGTGTGGGTATTATGGGGTTTTAAACAGTGCATATCAACCCCATTTGTTATTAAGGAAACCAGATTATGCAAATGGCTTTCCTTTCAGCTGGTCGGTCTTATTTCTGTGTAAAATCTTAGTTCGACAGTGACAAAAGGTCTCATCTCAGCGGTTACTTTAGCAACGGGACGTTGTGTTGCACTTTCTCTAGTGGTTGCTAAGTTGCTGAAGTTGCCTGATTCGAGCACCTGTTGTGCACATATAATCTTTAGCACGCTGCACAGCTAATTAAGCAGCAGTCATTTGAGGCTGCAGATCTAACAACTGAGAGCAGACTGAAGCAAAGCTGTCGACGATGACTCACACATGCCTTGTTTATATATTTAAAACACAATATACACTTGCATCATGTTCGCTTGCTAGGTCATGCTTAGATAACAGAACTCAGCATGCTCAGGAGATCGGCTCCTTTTCCTTTTTATGGAAGATAAAACCAAAACAAATCACAGAGCCGCTGACCCCGTAAGCTTCCACTGCAACATTTGGCTAAAGGCATTTAAAGCCCTCCACTAGCTCCATGATGCTATATTGATCTCTGAAAGCAGTAGAGCCAATCAAGGGCACAAACTAGCTGCCCTTTAAGGACGTTAACATTAGCAAAAAAATAAACTAGCTAATAGCATCATGTATTACTGGTCTCGTCAAGCAGTTCAGACTGGTAACATCAAGTTTACACACTGGTTTCCTGGTAAGTACCACACTCAATGTGTTTACACAAATAATCCCATAAAAAAAATCATCAAGTTCATATGCACTTGGGTAATCAGGCAATGGGAAACTTCCTGTTCTCTATAATATGACAATAATTCAATTCCTTATTTATATAAGTATTATGAGTATTATAAATACAGAGTCAAAAGACACAGGACACAGGGTGAGTCAAAAGACACAGGAACTTCCTGTGTTGAAAATTTCTGAACCACATTGAATCGATTTGTGATACAATTCTGATCTAATATGCCAGCTTTTAAGTGCTGGACATAGCCTAAATACAATAACACCCCCCCACACCCATACTCACCATGTATTATTAGTATATAATGTGTATACCTGTAATTAAATAATGAAATTCTTAATTCCTGTAAGCACATACTGCATTTCCGAATCTCCCCAAATTAGTTTGCTAGCTTTTTTGCGGAAGCTGCATTCAATTCCAGGGTTGCCAGATCCCACAGGAGAAACGAGCATCAGGTCTACGAAAACAAGCCAAAAAGAAGTAAGGTCTCTTAGCCCAGAAGCAGATAGCACAATCATGGTTTTCAGATCTGCTTATTTTATGTTTGATACTGAGAAACGCCGTGAAATGATTACTGAATTCAAATCCGACTTTCTTTATTGGATTTCTTAATCTAATTTCTAGGCCTTAATCCGGACTGAGAGTATGCGGTTTACATGTCCACATGAATAATCAGATAACTTCAGAAATCGGATTTTGATCGGATTATAAAGTGCATGCATACACACTGATTGACTACAAAGTTTTTTAAATGATTCCCAAAGCAAATGATAAGCTCTATGTGTATATGTACATATATGCACACTGTAAACATGATATGGATGTACATTTGTAGGTGTCCACAACATTTATATATATAAAGTGAATCGCCTTTAAACTCTGAAATACATATTTAGTAATGAGCATTTTCGCATCAGCCTTAATAAACTCGAATAAACTAGACTAGAACTAAAACAAGACCAAGCTGATCGCAGATGAAAACTGTTGACCGTACTGCAAAAGTGCTTGGTGTAAATTTCATGTAAATAAATTGTTATTAAATCCTGAGTACAAAACTACTTGAAAAAAACCTCATAGGTTAACATTCATAGTAGTATTGGTAGTGTCGGTGTTACAAGATTACACAAGAATAGACTGGACTAGACCATAAATAAACTGAAACTATTTACAGGCAATAAAGTGCTGGTCATACTGTAAAAGTGAGTCCATGATATCATGCTTACAGTAAACACAGTATAAACAGTGTTTTGAAATCCAGGTTAAAAACTTACTTCATAAACCACAGTTAACACAGATCTTCTAGTAGTAGTAGTGGTTTTGTTACTAGACTACATTCGAGTAGAATAAACCTGAATAAAGCCGAAACTACTATTTTTACGGACAACAAACTCCTGTTCATACTGAAAAAGTGACTAGACACCGTCATGTTTATTGTAAACATACTGTACATGGAAGTGAATAAGGCCTATTGTATTCTACCTAATTCATGGATCTTAAAAGCATCTGAACGCTCAGGAAAGTTGCCTTCCAAAAAAGAATCATCTGAAATTACAACCAATCACAAGAACTATTCATTAATGACAACAGAATATGGTAAACAACACACTGCACGTTTGAGACATACAGACTAATACACTGCTCAAAAAATGTGCCAATAGCTCAAAATGAATATGAAGAGGATCCGCCAAAACTGCTGGAAAATCTGATTCTGTCCATGCCCCATCACTGTCAGTGTGTTTTGGCACTCTTGGGTAACCATACACCCTACTGAAGAGTCAATGTGGGGGCACTCTGGTCCATTTTAACATACTGAGCATGCTGGATGTTCATATCACTTGCAACTCAATCACCATCATTCGATTATATTTGCTTTATTGATAACCTTGTTTAATGAAAAAAAAGAAATTGCTTAATTGGCTGAATTAGTGCATCCTTAATGTTCAGTAATTAATCCACTAATTCATTTAGTATGTGGTTCGGGATGCAGCCATTTGTTTAAAAATGTTTTGCCATATTTTTAACCTAATGTCAAACTCAAACCTGAGCCAAGTTATTAAACACGACAAATGGTGGTAAATAGGCTATATAGTATACGAATTGAGATACAGCGTTAGTACCCCATTAGGGATGGCAACACATTTCCATACATGAAGGTAAGGGTTAATTTATAAGACACATGAGGCCAACCATCCACTTCATTTTGGAATCCATTATTGAGGAAATCAATGTGCTAGTTGTAGGGCTTTAACTGGGGCTCAAAATTGGCTAGGGTCACACTGATCGATAAGGAGAAGTGAAATCCTGTTGCTCTGACCCAGAGAACAGTGCCTGTCATGCTCCCTCTGTCTCCTGGCTATCTGTGGATGTGGATGTGGCAAGGCTGGAACTCTTGTTTCATGTACATTACAAACGTTCAGAATAGTTCTAAAAATAGTTCTAGATAGATGTTTAGTCTAAGGATTTTGTTATAAATCACAATGCTATAAGGATGAAACCTTGTGACCTTGGGCATCCTAGATGTTGTATGTACAAAAAGTAACTAAGTTATCTAATTAATATAGTTTTAGTAATAGTTTAAATATATAATAATATACTGCTCACAAAAATTAGGGGATGTTTCAAAATGATTTAAGAAAATAAGTGATTAAAAGAAGAATCATTTGATTTCATTTCATTAAACAGGATCATCTGAAAAGCAAAGTTGTTTGATTACGCATATGAGATGTCGAGTAGTAAGTGATACATTTATGAGGGTGGACAGAAGTGTGTTAAAATGGACCAGAGTGCCCCCACAATGACTGTTCGGTAGGGTGTATGGTCACCCAAGAGTGCCAAAACACACTGACAGTTATGGGACATGAAGAGGATCAGATTATCCAGCACAGTTCTTGTTGGATCCTCCCCGTATTCATTTTGAAATATCCCCTCATTTTTGTGAGCAGTGTACAGACTATGATGTGTATCAATGTTGGGCTCTTTAAGAAAAAAAACAACCCTCCTTAATACAGCTTAAATGTAATTCAGAAAGATTAAGCGCCAGGGGATCTGCTGCATGCTGTAAACGCTGGATCTCTGGGTAACACAGCAGTACTAAGCGCTATGCTTTTTATTGCTTCAGAGTATACAATCAGCTACATTGTGTGCCGCAGCATGCATGCTCCTAGATGCTTAATATTTGTGTACACATGACAAGATACTGAACATAACTGTAGGAAGATTACAGTGAGAGGAAAGGCACTTCAGCCCTACATAATTACACAGTCTAACAGTGTACGCCTGTGCAAATGAACTGATTAACCTTTATCACAGTCCTGATCGCAAAACGTTGTCTTACTCCCTGCAAACACCTGCTGCACCAACCTGTACAGACAGGTCTCATTTCTTTGTGGCTCAGTTCACACACACTTTAGCAAAAATCCCATTTTCACATCTTCAGCCTAAGGAACTCTTAACGCGAGGCATTTGGAAACAGAACATGAGGTACTGGGTCAGGTACTGCCAGGGTGCTACACAACTGCACAAAGAGCCCCAGGATGAATTTACATGCAACTGAGGTATCAAGCAGCTGAAGGAACAGCCACCAATCAACATTATCCAGAACTAGCATATCCAGCGCCTGGTGTGTGTGCCGGACAGTCGTGGTGTCTGGGTAACATCAAGCTCAGGGTAGAAATACACAGGAAAATGTCAGGCATATTTTAAGCAAGGGACAGAGCCGGATTCTTTCAGAGACAAAGCAGAAAAATGTACCGCACCTGTTAAACAACGCATCCATCTTCACTCACAATAGCCGTTTCTTTAACTGTTTGGCATATGTGACAGGTTCTGTGCACAACAACGTTTTGTCGCAACCAGTTTCGCAGCCGTATTCAAGTGTACTTTCAGGTCATTATATCTGCTGGGATTGCTACACAAAAGAGCCGAGTTCTTATAAGTCAGTAACAATCTCGCTGCTTTACCCTCAACTGTCTTACTCTTTTGATCTGGGTGGCTCAGCCAATCGGAGACTGGTTTTAAATAAAACACTCAACCATCAGATGTTCAGCAAAACTGCCTGTCTCAAAAATGGTTACCCATCCAGACTACATTTTCAAAGACTGTAGTATGTATATGTAATACGTATATTTAACGATGTTCAAGCTGACACTATTGGGTGATTCACTTTGCAAAGAGCAGTCAAAAACATGCCTTAAGAGTTCACAAACCTAATTAGGGTTCCACCTAAAAACCACTACAGACAACTACAAAAATCAGAACAAGCTGCGGCAGGAGACAAAATACAGACACGACCAGCCTCTCAGTAATGTCAATTGCTCACTCGTGCTTACTAGCATGGAGTTTACTAATTACTATTAGTAAAGTATTGACATGGTGACGATCTGCAAACCAGTTTAATTATATTTACATCATTTATCAGATGGCCTTATCTGGAGCCACTTAAAACCAAGCAAGTGTGGGTTAAGGGTCTTGGAAACTGTACTGTGGTCAGATGAAGCAGAATTTGAAATTGGTTTTGGGAAAAATGGATAATGTAATGTATAATGTAAAGGGAAAAAGGGCCATCCAGACTGGGGTTATGTTGATGCTCTTAGCAAAGGTCATTCACAATTCGGTGATGGCAGCATTAAATCAGAAACCTACAGAGATTTTAGAGAAAAGGCTTCCTTCAAGATAACATTTTATTTTTAATTGTATTTCCCATATTGGTCCCCTTTTTATTTGGGGTTGTACTACTACTACTACTACTACTACTACTACTAATAATAATAATAATAATGCCTACTGTAGCCAAACAAAAACTTACACACACCCAGTGGTTTTGTTTTTGTTTTAGTATGTTAAAATTGTGCCAAAGCAACAAAGCCAAAAGCATCAATCAAACTAATCAGTGAATACGCCAAACAGGAACAACAGTCATCACTCAGTCATGTTTGCCCTGCCAGTATTTGGGAAGCTGCATCTACTGGGTAAATATGTACGTACGCACACATATTTTACGTCTAATTTATTTATACAGCGCTCCTATCAATGCACTGTGGCAAAGCAGACTTACAAGCAGTCTAGATCCTAAAATGATCAGCCATAGCTGACAGTGGTGACATGCATAAAGAAGTCAACTTAAGATGAACCAGGCTTAAACAGGGGAACTCGCACTCCTCTGGGTGAGAGTGGACAACAGGATTAAGTTCTTAAGAGTCCTCGTCTAGCCGGATATATAGTCTATTGACCTATAGTCTTTAAACCAGGAGTCTTTAAGCCTGTTCTGCCTCAGTATTTGGTCGTTTTGAAATTTCTGGCAAACCCTTTAACATCCTGCTCTTTAGTTGCCCTGTTTAGTTTAGCTTTTAGGGATTTAACACCATTCTTTCTAATCTGGTGAGCTTTTGGTGTCGTCGTATCAAGATGCACAAAGCATGCTTCCCTTGCTAAGTGTTAGGTGACATAACCCATTTTTTGTACTCGCCTAGGACTGACAAAATGCTTCCCTCATAACTGAGCTTTCTTGTTCTCTAGGAACACTCACCTTCATGTTACAAAGAACCTCTAAAACTCTGACGTCAAGTGTGATTTTAAATTTGTACTTCAGTTCACTTGGTCCAGTCCAAAGCAGTAAACTAAACATTGCTGCATATTTGTCCTGGTCCTCTTTAACGTAAAAAAATACATAAACAAAAGCCATAGATCATAGACTGCATTACTGGACATCTTTTTTTACCAACTTCCACAACAATACTGTGCGGGACTGTGGTACTTTAGGAGTTAAGGTGCTAGACTAGGTTCAAAAAGGTCTACGGTTCAAATCCTACCTCTGCCAGATTGGCACTGTTGGGTCTTTGAGCACATGCCTTAACCCACAGTTGTTAGATTGTAACTAACTATGAATAAAGGTGTCTGCTAAATGACAAAAAGTGCTTTATGGACTGCAGTAACACAGTGATTAAGAAACTGGATTGTGGACAAGAAGGTCTGCAGTTCAAATCCTACCTCTTGACCAACTTGCCACTGTTGGGTCCTTGAGAAAATCCCATAAGCCACAATTGCTTGGTATGTCACTCTGGGTAAGAGCGTCTGCTATATGCTGCAAATGGATTTCTTACTACATGCTGGCATTTTTACCAGCTGTCAGATCACAAGGAGTTCCCACAATCTAAAAAAACTTGAAAACAGCCCCTAGGTTGTCCTCTGGGACCGTCACACAGTGCGTTTGGTTGTTGTGCAGGTCTTCGGTATGTGCTTTGCTCGTACTTCAATTGAACAGTACCTATTCAAATGGTCCCGGGTTTGTTTAGTGCACACCAAGGTTCATATGGCAGCGCTCACGCTTCATTTTAACCACACTACCAGGGTGATTGTCCTTCTCATCCATAGTCCAGTACCATAACCACTAGGTCACCACTATCTAGCAGCAAGGTCCCCCCCCCCCCCCATCCACTCCCCAAATCTGATTATTAGAACGCATTTATGCTTCTAGTTCAGCTCACTTGGTCCAAACCAAAGCATAAAGTGTTACATTTTAGTACCGGTTTACTTAGTGTTCCCACTGACAATCTTAACATTGAATCAAAATATGAAATCAAATAGAATATGAAAAAGGTCACATACTGTATGATCGGACAGATTTCATTACATTTCGTGACCAAAAACCAAGCTTTCACAACCTCTGCAACGATGCTGGGCTAAACATGGTCGTGTGATTTTTTTTAATACGAGTTGAGATTTTACCCATCTGATAACTCATCTGATCTGACCTCCTGAATTTTTTTTTTGCTTGAGCTATGAAAAATATGACTAGTTAACAAGTTCTTAATGACTATTCGGCTAGTAAAAATGAAAAAAAAAAAAAAGTTATAAGTCACTCTGAAGTGTCTGCTAAATTACATGAACATTATTATCAACCACAACAAATTTGAGCTGAAATAAAGCTGCCGAGTGTAAACAAACACTCTAGGAGATAATAAGTGGAGATAATAAGCAATCTGTGCCTTTGAGGAGACATAGAATTCAGACAAAAGTCTGGCTGGTACAACATTTATTTACCTTGCTAGACACAGTCTTGGGAAAGCACCAGCAGACACATGCTTGTGATTTGCCTCTTTCATCTTTTAATTTCGTTTAGATCTTGACGGGCTTGGAAATCTCCAGTAAGTTGAATCAGCAGGGATGACGACAATGCCACCGTCTGTGTACTTCATTCACACGGCCACTTCCTCTCTGTCTAAGTGATATACGGGCCTGCTACATACACACCTGACTCCAACATGATACATAGCGTTTAAAAACATGAGATCTCACATCAAGGCTCATAGCACGACTGCACAGGTTACCCTGGGTCACGGCGGATCACGTTCTTCAAATATTCTGTTTTGGTCTTTATTGCCTAAGAGACGGAGATATGATTTCACACAACCTTGTTTTTTTAATTTGCGTGGGCAATTTAATAAAGAAATCAGACTCGCAGCTGAGACAGACCAAAGAAATGTGGCTGAGCAAAAGGTCAATCTTACAGGCATGCCTTCAGTAAACATGTGATGAAAAAAATCGAATGTAGTTTAACACAATTTTGAATTATGTAATATCAGTGCAGAAAACAAGCATCAAGCAAAATGTCAAGGTAAGACAGAGGTCATCTCTAAACAGCGAAAATCATGCGCCATGTAAAAGAGTTCAATGGCAAAATACAAAACTATCCAAAACTGGTTTGTATAGCAAATTACAATTGTTTCCATTACAGCTATAGGAAGAATTTCCCTCTCAGCGTTCAGTGATGTCAGCAGAATATTTTTGCGTTTTAACTCATGGTCAGTTTCGACTCCTAAGCCTATCCCCAGAGAACGATCCAGGGGGGGCTACGTAAATCTAAAGGGGAAGAAATCTTGTGCAGCTCTTTGGGATCAACAGTTTGTTCTCGCAGCTTTTTTCCTCGCTAACTTGTTTAAATAAACAGTACAAATTGGCGTCAGGTGTCGCAGCGAGTTTCTTCGAGCACATACACCACTCGATAATTTGATCGTTTTTATAGCTGCTTATGTCAGCTCAGGGTCACAGCGCTGTCAGCACTGCCACCCTAAACAGGGCAACTATTCATCATACGGCACAACTGGGACACTTGAGAGGCACCGACTGACCTCAGGCATGCTTCTGAAATGTGGGGTTTTTTTGTGTGTTTTGGTTTTGTAAAAGACTTTTAAAAACACTGCTCACAAACATTAGGGGATGCTTCAAAATGTAATATTCCGTAATGAAATATTCCCTCTTTTTTTAAGCAGTAAATATTCCTTACATTAAGACGAAAAGTTGTAAAAACAGCAGCGTTTACGGCATTAAACGAGGAGCATTTCTCAATAACTGCAATTCAAGTCAAGGCAAATTTATTTCTATAGCGCTTTTTTACAACGGTGCATTGTCTCAAAGCAGCTTTACGATCTTATATCATCTTAAAAGGTCAATCCCAAATTGAGCAAGCCTAGGGTGACAGTGGCAAAGAAAAACTCCCTGAACGTAGAAAGAAGAAACCTTGGGAGGACCAAGACTCTAAATGGGACCCGACCTCCATAGGTGGCCTAGATGTTAATTCAGTGAATACTTCAATTTAACTTATTTATTTATGTTAATTATATTAAAGTCATAGTAAAATTAAGTAAATAATATAATTTAAATCAATAGTAATATTTAGGTTAGTAATACAACAAGTAACAAAATAGATTTTAAAATCAGTCCTCAGTGGAAGGTCCTTGGAGGCACATCGTCTCTTTACTTAATTAAGTAATTAAGCTTTGCTACTGATTTCACACAAAGCTACAACGTTCCAGCATCAGATTATATTGTTTAAACACAGAACGGTAGAACAGTGTTTAGAAGAAAAGACAATTCATCTACTCTATAAGGTGCTGCAATAAAATAATTGCACAAATTCTCTCTATGAATTTCTGAGTCCCTCTGTTTATTTTCATTTACAGTAAATTTGATTAAACAATGAATGGTGAATTCCAGTGGAAGCAAATAATTAACCTACAATGCTTAACAGCACTGTGTGTGTGTGTGTGTGTGTGTGTGTGTGTGTGTGTGTGTGTGTGTGTGTGTGTGTGTGTGTGTGTGTG